>CM076575.1:1489047516-1489351817 GCA_034641835.2 Pinus albicaulis | reverse complement strand
GGCAGAAATCATATGTAAATCGCAATCGCAATGGACGGGGTATAGAGATATAATATAATAAAACACATTGTAATATGTTTGTAATTGGCGCCATCGCAATCGGATTCGGAAGGATCGGGGGAGGGGAGATAAAATGAAGTGATAGGAAACTCTGATGTGATTTAAGTCATAAGGGTAATCGGAATCGGAATCGGGAGTTTTGGGAGAAAAGTATCATATAATATATGCCTCTGAAGTGATAGGGTAATTCCTTTTAATAAAATGAAATAAACAAAAATTAGACTTAACAAAGGCAAAGGGCTATATTATGGATGAGCGGAGGATTAAAATGGTGGGACCGGGTTCAATCGCAATCGCAATATCGGAGCAGGTGGGAGGAACAATTTGCATATGGAATTTCCGATTGCGATGGTGCAATTGGATGTGGGTCGTCCGATCGTCAATCAGATCAACGGTCGGGATCGCATCCAGCGGGTCCAATCAGGGGAGCGGATCGGGAGTTGTGATCGGGAGATCGGAGGAGGTGCTACGATGAATCGCATCAGAAATTTTTGCGATTGGCCAATTGGAGGGATCTTATAAAATGAGCGATGCAATCAGGGGTTGCGATCGGGACTTAACATGATCACATCGGAATTTTCGTTAAGAAGAGGGCCGATTGGAGCAGAAATATCATATGCTGTGATTGTAATGGGAAATGGCGGGGGTTATATAATATAGACCCTTTTTTTATTACAAAGTTCTATGCATGGAGGGGAAGTGGTTATGATCGGTGTGGAATTTATATGTATAACATAAAATTTATTATAAAGTTTAGGGGTAATGGTGGGGAAGTGGTTTTTGAATGTATTAATGTGATTTTTGCCATCGGAAGGGGAAAAAGGGATTTTCTAAGGGGAATATTAAACTTTAAACATAAAATTTAAGGGAAATATGGGAAATAGGGGATATATGAGGATATAGGGGACTTTTACTTCACTTCAGCATAAATTTCAATCCAGAAGTTAGTTTTAAGAGTGCAATATACCGTTGGAAAGCTCTTTCCGGGCTCTTTCTGCGAGATCTACTTGGAAAATGATTTGATGCTGAACATGCTATGAAAAATTTCTATGAAAGGTAGGGTGATGATCTTGTCGGAGATGACAACTTCTGAATTGTGACTGAAAGGCAAAGTATTATGTTTTCACCTCAAAACATGGTTTTGAGGTGAAACTTGCATCAAACTGAATAAATGATATCTATGATCTTCCTGGTGCTATGATTTTGAGTTTATTGACTTCCTCATGAACTTGCTGATCTTTATTTGACACTTGACTCATTAATTTGATCATGGTGAGACCCTAGAAACTAATGAGACCCGTCCTATGACCTACTGACATGATTTGAGAGTGAAAGTGACTTATGACCAAAGACCATAGAAAGGAGAATCAGCAAGTGCCTCATGAGAGAAGACTGATGAAAACTCACTACCATCAATGAATCCATGACCTAGCGGAACGGTGAAATTTATTTGGTATGAGACTCCTAATATGAAAATGCAAAAGAGAAATTTTGATCATTGATGGCAGTATGACTAGATTGACACTAACAGCACCAAAGCATATAGTTCCTTGTCATAAAAAAAATAATTCACAACAACTTGGGAGTAGGTATCAGAATGGTAACAAATAGTTTTCCTTTGTTGCATCAACACTACACCCATGGTGTAACCACTAGCATCTGACTCAATTTCCAATGGTTATTAGAGGTCAAGAAAGGATAATATTGGTGTGGTACTTATATTTTCCTTCTAGGTGTTGAAAGCCTTATGTTCCCACACCCCCCCCCCCCCCCCACTTAAAAGTCTACTTCACACTGGTTAAAGCATGAAAAGGAAATTCTATGATGGAGAGTTTGGCAATGAAACTTGTCCAATACTACACTGCACACAAAACATTTCTCACTTTTGTTACATTGGTAGGCTTAGGCCACTTAACAATCACATCAACCTCTGAAGGGTCACTTTTCAACTGCCCTCCTCCAAAATATGACCTAAGTAAATCAAATAAAATTTTCCAAATTAACACTTGGACATTTTTACATATAGTTTCTCCTTTTGAAAAATATCAAGCACATTTTTTACATGGTGTACATGATCATCCAAATTTCTATTGAAAACAAGTATGTCATGAATATACACAAGCACAAAATCATAAAAAAAGTATACATATATCATTCATCACCCTCATAAATGTGGTTGGGGGATTGCACAACCCAAATTGCATCACCAACCAATCAAATAACCCTTATTTGGTCTTGAATGCAGTCCTCCACACATCATGTTCTGCAATTCTAATTTGGTGGTAGCCATTGCACAAATCCTGTTTAGTGAAATAAACAACATTTTTCAATTGATCAAATAAATAATTAATGCGAGGGAGAGAGTAGTAGTTTTTCATCGTGATGTTGTTGAGTGTCTGATAGTCCACACAGATCCTCCATGTGGCATCCTTATTTTGCACCAACACTATGGGTGAACCGCAAGGAGAAGAGCTAGGTTTTATGACCCCTAAGTTCAAAAATTCATGCAATTGTTTCTTGATCTCCTCCATTTCAATAGATGATAACCTATACATACCCACAATATGTAAAGGAGAATCTTCTTGAAGATGAATTTAATGGTGGATCTCCCTTTTTGGCGGAAACCCATTTGGTTCCTGAAAAATCCCACCATAGTTAGAAATAATTTCATACAATTATTTCTTATGAGAGGGATCACAACCCTGGAAAGCATCAGATGCCTCCGCATATTTTTCCCTCATAGCCATGAGCATGAAAATTTTGCTGGAGTTAATAAGCCTCTTCATTTTATCAACACTAACAAGATATGCCTTGATATTGACACGATGGGTTTTGAAAATATATTTGACATCATATTTTATGAGATGGTATTTGTTTTCATGTCGGAAGAAGACTTTTTTCTTGTCATACAAATATGGACCCCCCAAAACAATGCCACGTATATCAAATGGGGCAACATCCATATCAACCTCATCTACTAATTTTGATGCAATAAAAAATCCAACCCTACATTTCTTGGTTACATGGAGTTTTTCTTTGTCACATACCCAACCAAGAGGGTAGGGTTATGGATGAGGTTGGGTTTCTCATCCCAATGTTTTAATTGTTGATTCTGAAATCAAATTTACTTGGGATCCTGGGTCAAATAATGTTTCCACTTTGGTATATTTCACCAACCCCCTAATATGGAACAATTCACTCCTTTTCCATTCATCAACAAGAGACTCATTTGTAGAACTTGAACTAGCATGAATTTCATAATTTGAATTAACATGAAGAGAGTTGTTACCTTATATTCCCACAACTATAATATACATCTCATCACGAGAATTAGATCCAAGGTCTTGTTTCCATAGTATTATACTTCCCTTTTCCACCAAATATATTTGGCTTCTATTCTGGATAAAACTTCCAAAAAATATCTTCATCACACCCTTCCTTCTTGCAATGTTTACAAGATGGATTTCCTCCTTCACATTTCTTGGACATTGTAGCTATCTTCTTATCCTTTCCTTTTCCTTTTCCATTGAATTTATTGTTATGATATTTAGATGATGACTTATTTGGATGACCTTCCTTTTCATTTTTAACCATTATTTCAATATGGATGGCCTTCAAACTAGCCACATATATAGTAGTAGGCTCATAAAACAATAAAATAATCTTGAATATAACTATGTAAGGCACCAATATATTTCATCATAGTCTCAGGTGAATCTAAAGGAATGGCCAATGTAAAAAATCTCTTGCTAAATTATTCTATGAAATTTTGAACACTATGTCCCTTTTCTTGCCTAAAATATTTCCATTCCATCATGGCATTTTACCGATAGCCCAAAGGATAAAATTGATCTCTCAATGAATAAAAAAATTTAGGTCAGGGAGAAAGGAGTTTAACCACATTTTGAATACCATTTTGATGTTTTATCTCCCACCATATGAGAGTGGTGTGACTTAGTCGAAGATATGCTAACGGGATCTTGGCCTCACAGACTTCTTCAATATATTGAATTCGACAATATACTTCAATCAATTTGATCCAGTTGTTTAACTATTTTTCATTTTTCTTTGTTAAACATGGGAAATTAAAATTTTCATCCAACTTTAAAAAATAATAATTTTAGAAGCATTCCTACACTTCCTGTTAGAATGGTGAGAATGAGAAGATGAAGATGAAGAGCATTCACTGGAAGATGGGGATGGAGGTTCATGATGCTCTCCTCCATTTCTTTTATTTATCGAAGCACAGTCCTCTACTTTTTCTTCGTTCCCTTCCATTTTCTTCTCATAATTTGAAAATAATTTTTTTACCTTATTTTCCATGGTGTAAAAATATTTGTGGAAAGCCTGCTCCTCCTCATCACAAACATCATGATCTTACCT
Organism: Pinus albicaulis; assembly: GCA_034641835.2. NCBI lineage: Eukaryota > Viridiplantae > Streptophyta > Pinopsida > Pinales > Pinaceae > Pinus > Pinus albicaulis. Next base: position 1,489,347,374 of record CM076575.1, on the reverse strand, counting down.
TTTCCTTCTTTGAGTTGTACACCCAATTTCTAGATTGAAGGACTTAACCTACCTTCACCCTTTTTGAGCTTATTCTTGGTTATCATTCACCCTCGTAATTCACATAAGCAAGAAGTCCACTCTACAAAATTTGATCTGGGATATTTACTTCATTGATGTATACATAATTGCATGTAAAAGAGCATGAAAAGCCACATGTGAAAACACTTAAATAAGAGGAGACATAAAGGAGACCATTAAGACAAAGAACACAAAATTTCATAAAATAGTTTGTCCAGTGTGGATTACGTCTCTAGGCACAACTTCAATAGTGGGGAAGCTTCTTCATTCATCTCAATAAAAATCAAAGGAGTACATGGAAAAAATACATATTATACCTCCAGTTATGGGAGTGACATGTAAATGGTTTTTTTTCAGATAGAAAAGTAGATTTCATTAGTGAAATCCTCTCAAAATTATGAAAATTTTTAGTATAAAGTTGATTATATTCTATCACCTGCAAAATATTCCCCTTATATAATCTAAATCTTCCATGCAGATTATTTGTGAGAATATTCTTGAAGTATTTTAGTGTAATATTCCCTTAATACTTCTCATAATTCAAGCTCAGGTAAGGGTTCTGACAAGAGATTCTCTCATGTTGTTCTAACTACAGATTCGACACGTTCAACTCTCATTCACCGAATGAATTAGGAATTTATATAATGTTTGTGGGAAGTGATAACAAAGTTCCACTTGGTGTTGTTGGTTTTGCGTATGAAAGTTTGGTTGTTGGAGATTTAGGGATCATGGCTTTGACCATGCAGACCCTCCAACTATGCCACTTGTCCACCAAATGACCCCCAAAATACCTCCAAAAATAGTCAAATTACCAGATTTGAATGTGGCTAAATGCCTTACTAGGTTTCAGAAGGGTTGACTAGATAATCCTAAGTTGCCACATGGCACCCAGTGATTGGGTCACATGGTGCCCTTGGATTGGGCCTCATCCTTAGCCATGTAACCAGTTCAAGCCCACCAAGTTCCACGATCTGATCAACCCAAGTGGGTTCGTACTAATGCCAAAAATTTTGTCCGTACTACCATGTGGCAGCCTAAAGTACACCGACATTTTTTTTGTTGGAAAAAAACATCAAATGGAAACAATTTTCTCATACGCTTTCAAACTAAGGTGTTGTTTTCACCATTAGATTTAGAATGTCAAGATCTTCGACTTGAGATAGGCTTTGCTGATATTTGAGGACTTTAAATTTTTTTCCTTTTGGGATCCTCCTCGATCATGAGTCTCTGTAGGATTTTCTTGGAACCATCCATAATTATGCCAACTGCATGCATAATATCTGGTCTAGTACCTCTAAGATAGAGTAAATTACCAATCATTAGCTAATATCTAGATTGGTTAATTGTTGGGGACTCATCATCTTGGCTAAGAGTGCATCATGTTACCATACGTGTGAAAACATGTTTACATTATTCTAATCCATATTTCTTCATGATATCCTTCAGATCTTTAGTTTGATAAAGAAAAATTACATCCTTAGTTTGATGTACCTGTAAACCAAGAAATAATGTTAGCTAACCAAGTAAGGACATTTCAAATTCTTGTTGCATAGCTGATGTAAACCATTGACTCATTAACTCAACATTTCTACCAAATATGATATCATCAGCATAAACCACTACCACCAAGAGTTTGTCTTTGTCTAATTTGATATATAAGTTGTTATTTGATGAAACTTGTTTGAAGCTCTATAGATGAAGATTTTTTCAATACAATACTACCAAGATTGGGGAGCTTGTTTTAGCCCTTACAAATCCATTTTGAGTTTGAAAACAAGATTATTGTCATTACCTAGTATAAGACATTTAGGTTTTTCAATGTAGAACTATTCTTCTAGATCCCCATTTAAAAATGCATATTTAACATCCATTTGATATAATATAAAATTGTGAAATCTAGAAAAGTCTATGAACATTATAATGGCTTCAAGGAGAGCCACATGTGAAAATTTTTCTTCAAAATATATTCCTTCTTGTTGAGCATATCATTTTTAGACAAGTCATGTTTGATTCCTAACTAATTCTCCATTTTCATTTAGTTTTTTCTTAAATACCAATTTGATGCCACTTACATTTTTATTTTGTGCCATTGGAACCGGATCCCAAGTATGATTATTTTCTATTTGGTTAAGTTCTTCATTCATGGCTTTAATCCAACATTCATCTTTGGTTGCTTGATTCCCATTTTTATGTGTAATTGTAGACAAAAAATGTAAATGGATAGAGGATCTAGTAAATGTCCTTCTAGTTTGTACTCTAGCCTCTTTATCACCTAGTGTTTGGGTTTTAAGATGTTTTTTCTGCACATACATAGATGGGGCCTTTTATGGCTCACTTCCTTATTTTTATTCTTATTCTGATGCCTCTCCTTCTTCTTCACCTACAATTCATTTTATCTCATTGTTGGGTTGTTCATCATCATATTGTGTTTTCCTTTTGGGGAACACAAATATTTCATCTATTGTAACATATATACATTCAAAAATTTTATGAAGCCTTTTTTTAAACATTGTTACCCTTTAATTCTAGAGTAATATCCAAGAAGAATCACTTCATCAGCTTTAGGTTCAAATTTGCTAATTTTATCATCATTTATTTTGATAAAACATTTTCTTCCAAATATTTTAAAGTACTTAATAGTTGTGGGTTTTCCATACCATAGTTCATGTGGTGTTTTATCATTGTTAACTCTTACATGGGATTTATTGAGGATATATACCATTGCTTGTATTGATTCTATCCAAAAGGTATGAGACACTCCAGTTTCACCAAGTATTGCAGGTGCCATTTGTTGAACCATGTTGTTCATTTTTTCTACAACTCCATTTTGTTGAGGAGTTTTGGCTATATAAAACTGTCTTTTGTTACCATGTTGATCATAGAAATCAAATAATTCATATGATATGAATTCACCCCCTCTATCAAATATGAGACATTTGATTTTTAAGTCCATTTAATTTTCAACCATAGCCTTGAATATTTTGAAATTTTTGAAAGCCTCATCTTTAAATTTTAGCAAACCAACCCAATACATTTTAATGTAGTCATCGATTAATAACATAAATTACTACTCACCTCGAGGAAACTTCTTCTTTATTGGTCGACATAAATCTGTATGAATTAGGTCAAGATGCTTTTCTAAAGAGCATTATTTTTCCATAAATTGAACTCTTGACTACTTACCAAATTGGAAGGATTTGTAGATGTTATTCTCTAGCAGTATGATATCTGGCATGTCATGGAAAACTCTCTTCTTACTTAATTTTTATAGTTTATTGAAACCAAGATTTCCTAGCCTTTTACACCATAGCCAACTTTCTCCAGTCTTTCTCAAATAGCAGTGTTCACTATCACCTTCTAAGATGTGTACATTATTTGGAGTTATGGCTGCTTCGATTACCATATTTCTCGTGTCAAATTATTTGACTAAACAAACTTTAGACCTAAAAATGACTTTATGCCCCTCATCTCACATTTAATTGACACGCAACAAGTTACATTTTAAGCCATCTAAAAACAATACATTCTTAGCTTTGGTTTTATATTTTAAGATCACATATCCTTTTCCTTTGATAGTAGCAAGAGAATTATTACCAAAGGATGCATTTTTTTATTTCTTAAATTCATTAAAAGAGAAAAATTTATTTTTTTCACATGTGATGAATTTTGAGGAGCCACTATCAATATACCATAAATTCTCTTGATCCATTGCATGTGGAGCTAAACCACATCTTTTTGAATAAAGGGTAATTTTTTCCATATTTTGGGAGGCTTTATCTTTGTTCATGTTGATAAGAAGGAGTCGTATTTCTTCTACATTCAATCTCATAATGCCCAAATTTATTTCATATAGTACATTCAATTTTGTTCATAAGAGGAGAAAAATAATTATTAGATAACTTCCTTGATTTGTTAAAATTATACTTGGCTCTTTCTTCTATAATCTTGACAGTTTCATAAGCTACATAGTGAATTTTTTTGTGACCAAAGTTATGAGAAGCAAAGTAGTAACCATGGAAATAAGAGTACCTAGGAGTAAATACATTTATTGGATAAATCAAATCTTGATTATGGAAAGAGTGCCTTTCCAGTCTTGGTTTCCTTCATTGTTTTAGGTTTGCATGGCTTGATCCTTCCTTCTTTTGTTGAGCCTTTTTTCCCTGATCATAGCCACCTTTTTAGCATTGGCATAAATATTTGTATACATTGGGATAACTCTTGTACCTGCACCATTAGATATCATAGATTTTGATGTTTTATTATATTCATCTACAATTTATCCCATATTTCTTTTACAGTGTTGATATGCATCACTTCCACGAATTTAGATTCTACAAGTCCCTCGGGAAGCATTGACCGCTTTTGCATTTCTTTTGTATTGTTTCTTTCCTACAACATCTGATAGAATGCATCCAGGGTACTAATATATACTTTTGACAACTACTCAGATATTATCTCCAAGGGATTGCAACTATGATCTCATTCTTATCTTCCAAAATATAAAGTTTTTTACATTTCTAACAAATGTGGTTTTGATGAAAATGTTTTTTTATTTCCCTCTCATTTCTGCTTAATATTTCTTCTAGTGATAAAGCTACTTCTTGAAGGACCTGGGTCTTATTCCAATTGTTATAAATACTAAGGGGTGGGGGTGTGGTGAGTCAATATTTCATGAAATTAGTATTTTAAACTTGTTTTTGCAATTTTAATGAATGATATAGCTAGTAAACATATGAGCAATAGATAAAATAATATAAATGATAAAGCACATCAATTACATCATCACATGAAGACACTTGATATTTAGGTGGAAAACAAAAATGGGAAAAACCAATGTTATTTTTGTCTTCTTCATATTCTATTATTATTAAAAATTCTTTAAATTTTTCACTGGTGCATACTTTTTCTAGTGTGCAGGCTTCTACCTACTAGAGGCTACTACGTCTACTATATTTTTCAGCTGCTACTAGAAGGAAGAAACTAATCTCTTAGCTTTCTCGTGATCCATGTTTCACAATATTTCATATTAATACCACCTCTAACAATCACTGATAATGTAGACCACTTAAGAATGTTTCAAACTGGACCTAGATACATAATTATTCTCAATTTGAATAATAATAGGCCCAAATATTCTTTGCACTCAAACTCTGATCAAACAAAACTAGTTAAAATATCTTCAAGCTCTGACTCATCAAATTAGCATACTCATCTAACCAAATTTCATCAATAATAAAAATCCTTCTCTACTACAATCATAATATTTGAACAAGATCCCTGATGCAACTATCACAATACTATTCTAAAACTAAATAAACAAGACATGTATCATGAATAAACTCTTAGCATTAAACATCTCTGTTAAGCAATGTAATCATAAAAATCTAATCGTTGTGATCCATAAATATTTGTTACTCTAAAGATATAGTTCATTCAAACCAAATTATTAAACATTGAATTTTGTTCACAAATTGTAATGATACACCAACAATATTTTAAGATAATCGATGACCTTATTCTAAATTATCACGCAAAAAAACCAATAATATTTTCAAGGAAGACAAAGAGTAACATGTTAACACATCACCATCCAAACTATTACTGTGCTAAAGCATAAGCCATGAATAAAATCCTGAAGCAATACTAGGCTTAGTTTCTACCTTCAACCCTGCATACAAATTCTACAATGACAAGCAACAACCTCATAAAGAATATGAACCTTTGTACTATGAAAATCTCTACATATCATATAGATCCCTAAACTAGAATAATACTAGTTTTTTTTTTATCTGATTATACAACAATGAAATAAACAAACCAACAAAGATTTTGGTCAATCAACTACAACATATAGTATTAAGTTCCTTGCAAAATTATTCTCATGAATTTATTAAGGAATAACCAATCACAAAATCATGTAATATGTATATCGGGAACCAAATTCATTCGATCCAAACCATATATATTTGTGCCCTACGCATTGAAAGGATCATTGTAAACTTGTTTGGCCACTATTTTTTCATTATCATTATCATTTATTGACATATATTTCATCTGTTTCTAGTGATATTTTATCATTCCATTTCTCATAAAACAAAATCTCATACTTATTTATGCTCTTGTGGTTAAGTAATGTGCGATCTCCTTTATTTTTAATATATTGAATATTATTATGCATGATTTTTCCAACGATTGTTTATGAAGAGGATTTTTATAACAACACTCATGATTTAAACCTCCAATATCTCATCTAGAATGTAAATCCAAGCTCCAGCTCATAGTCAAACATTCCAACTCAGAAATTCGTTGGATAAAAAGTGATAATTTTGCGTTGGATTTTGTAGGAAAATGATGATGAATCTCGAAAATATGAGGCATGGGTTTTGTGCAAAACGAGCCAATTTAGATAAATTCCAAAATCAACTCTAGTTTGAGATATATGGGTGGTTATCTGAAGTTGGTTGTCCTATATTTGTTGTTGCAGATGGTTGTTAATCTTCCCCAATTGCAAAACCAAATTCCACTTGTTCCAGTTGATTGATGATGGAGAGATATTTCAAATATGATTATGTTGATTGATATATTTTAAACAATTTTTATTTGTAATTATGTTTCTTTAACATCTATCAAAATTTTAATCAATATAACAAACATATAATAACAAACAATAATATGGATCAACGAACTGTGTGATAATATTTTTGGGGACAATTTGCAATCAATGGGTCTTGGAAAGATTCAGAGAGTGGAGAGTTGAATTGTTTTTTGATGTGGAGAGTTGAAACATTCTATAATCTACTCATAAGATCATGATGACCAATTTAGATTTAATTTCTCTTTACTTTCTGTGTATTTAAATGAAGCCAGAAAGAAAAATGAGAGAGAGGAACAATTCTAAAGCTTGAGATAGAGCTATGGACTGAGTTTTGATTGTATTTATTTTTTGGAGACTTTTAATGTAAAAATATGTTATTTAATTCCATTTTTAACCTGCTCGCATTCTAATCTAATTTTATTTTAAGAATAGATTGAATCAGGGAATTTTGGGCCTGCTCCATGGATGAGGTATTGTCTTATGTAAAATAGATTAGTCTAGTTTTGTGTTATTCCTTTCTAATCAGTTGTTATTTCTTTATTCATATGGTAAATAGTTATTTTGGAATTTATTTATATTTTGTATAGCGATTTAGTTTATTATTTCATGACAGTTGTTCCTTTGGACATGTAAATTTTCTTTCCTTGAAATAAATATGTTGCTTCTTTAATTTTATAATGTTGTCTCCTAGATAAAATTTGTTGTTACTAATATTTTATTTATTTCGAGAGAAGTTAATCGTTGAATTATTATAAACGATTAGAATAAAGTTGAGAATTTATTCTGTTGTTTCTTTATCATGTTTCAGTGGATTTTCCTTCAGAATTATATTTCATATTATAATTTCATTCGAACTATTTCTTAGCTTTTCATTCATGCACCCAAAGTTCAATTCAAACAGAAGTAGAGTAGAATAGATTTTTTGTTCCTTTTTAGAGAGAAGGTTTTGTGCCAACCTTTTTACTACCCTTTTACCATCCTTTGTATGGTGGTTACCTTTTTACTACCCTTTTACCATCCTTTGTATGGTGGCTACCTTTTTAATACCCTTTTACCATCCTTCAGACCTTGACTGTCTACCTTTAATTTTTCATTATGTAATTCTTATTTTCTAAGTAGCATTGTTGATTTCATAGTTAAAATAAAATCTATTAAGTCACATTGTTTTAGGAACTATATGTCATTAATAGGATATCATAGGAGATTTCATACAAAAATGGTGTGAGTCCTTGGTGGTTACTTGCATAAACTTTGTGGATTACCTTGAAATAAAAAGGTGCTCCCTGGGTTGATAATTAATGTCAAGTTGATTAGTTATTTTTTTAAGCAATTAATTTCTTAACAAAACTCATGACAAGATATTTAGTGATCACTGTTATACAAACTCAGAAATTGAACTACCAATGGAATAAGAATTCGAGTAAAAATAATGATCTTTGTAACAACAATAACTCTTTCCCTCTATCTTTCAAATTACTGCAATCATGAATTCTAAACTATACATAGACTCAAAAGTAAATCACAAATGCGATTATTTAGTAAATAACTTGGATCTAAAAAAATAATTTTAGATCTATGCATATACACCTTTTGGAATAAAGTACAAGTCTTTCCATGTGTATTCAAATCCATGGATAAACTATGATGCACATGGAGAAGTTGAGACTCACCCATCCAGGGAATTCAGTGTTCCAAGAAAAAGCATTAAAACATTGATCCATGGCTCTCATACTTGTAAATCATGATCAATCCAATAGGAGGAAACAATTATTACCATACAATGAACCTTGATATCACTTAACCCTCACCCACTAACACAGATACCTACTCCAGAACAAACGAGACACAACTCATCCAAATTGTACACTAAGATGCTCAAATTTGTTTCCCTTATATAGCCACTTTTCCTTTTCAATACCAGAGGAAAATATGTTGGATCTGTTGATGGTAATATTTGATTGAATGAATTATACATTACACAACATTTTGCACAAAATACCTTGGACAATTCCATGGTTTTTTCCCCAAGGTTTTTTGTTTTTCTTCTCTTACAGGAAGTAACGCGCCTTGTCCTTTCAGGAAGTGCATTAAAACACGCCTATTTCATTGGAGACTTGCGTAATAATGCTCATCTTTCATTGGAAACCTGTGTTACCATGTTTTCAATCCCTAAATTATGTCAGCTCTCTATAAAAAATGCTTCCAAATTCTGGCATTCCTTCTTCATCATTTGTAGGAGATGTCCAAGCCTTTAAAAGTTTCAATAACATCTCAACAATATCATCAAAATTTTTAATCATCACAATATCCATTCACAAATAGATTCATCACAATATCAAGGTTTACATCAATACCAAAAAACTAGCCATGATCCCAAAACTTTTCCCTTTAATTAAGAACATTCCTAAAGCTACTCCTTCTAATTCCAATATTGGGGTATTATTAGATGTATATTTTGGAATCCTATTGAATAAGGTGAATCTGCCCATCCCTAACTTGGAGCTTAAAAAACATGAACCTAAAAGAGATCAAGTTGGAAAAATTCTCAACCTTGATAAGTAGCGTGGGGATCCTCCTATGATATTATAAAATATGTATTATGATAAAAATAATGGAGGACAAACAAATTTTCTATTGTCTTCGGTGATTAATAATTTGATATTAAATAATTGTATGATTGACTCCAGAGCCTCTTCTAATGTAATTTATTTGAGAGTCATGAATCAATTATAACTGCAAATGACTAGGCCTTATGGACGTGTGTGGTTTCGACTCAAAATCCATTCTTGTGTGTGTTTTATTAAAGATTTAAAAGTTTCTTTATTTTCTAATAATGATATATTTATGTTAATGTATGTTGTAGTCCTTGAAGTTCCTAATGTTTAGGGCATGATTTTATCAAGAGAGTGGTCATCCTTTGTTGGCGACCATTTTCATATGGATCTATACTATGCCACCATGCCCAAAATTGATGTAAAAAAATCCGTCTTGTGTAGAAATAGAATTGAAAACAATAATTATTGATATCTACAACTAATGATTCCATCCCCTCCCCTTTTATGTTTGAAGAGACTAGAAATATGGAAGGGCATTCTAAGCCTTTAAAATTTCCAATGGAATGGAAAAGATGTGAGCCTAATATCCTTGGGAAACAAAGGAACAATGAGGAAATGGGGGGAATGTGTGTCAAGGAAACCAATTACCTTCCTTCAAAGAAAAATAGTAAAAATAATAGAAGGAAATAATGGGTCAAGAAACAGGGAAGGGATTTTCAAGTTTAGGATCTAGTTCTTGTAAAGGATGATCCTTATCCATACAAGGTCCATTGAAAGTTAGGGGTTTATTATTTCTACATAAATAATCTTGATAGTAACCTTATCATCACTATTGGATGGTAATAGCCTCACCCTTTTCAATTGAACTTGATTCTTTTAATAGTAGGTATTTAGATTATGATTGTGCAACTTGTGTTCTTGTATGTGCATCCTTGTTTTATTTTCTACACGTTGTTTCCAATACACACTAGTTATATGTTATGTTTTATTTTCACTCGCAATTTATTTTAGTAGTTATTATCATGTAGAAATTTTGATGATCACCACCCTGCTTAGTTGCTATCAACATTTTTTTGTGATTTTATAGGTAATGTGTCCATGAGTACTAGGTATTTTGAGGATTTATATCACACTCATCTTTTGAGCACATGAATCATGTGCTCTATGACACACACATGTCCCTGAGTTGGAGCCAAATGTTACCCAAAACAATTTGGTATCCCATCCGAGAAAAAATTTCTCCTCATTTGAAATCTAGCTAACCAATAGCCCTATGCTGGTATTTAGATAGAATTATGCCAAATTTCTCCACCTATTATTCTGGTCAATTCTCTCTCTCTTCTAACATTATTCGTGAAGGAAGGTGGGTTATCTATAAATAGTTAATATAACCATTTTAGAAATCATGTTCTTACATTCAATGTTATGAACCATGGAGAAAAGTGGACTATTGATTGTTCTTAATAATATTCTTGTTCCCACACTTCACTTAGGAGGTTAGTCTTTGAATCTAGTCATCCTATGAGATCTTTTGGTTTAGGAAGGGCACTACTAAGGAAGCATTGATTGATATTTCATGTATAAGATAATCAAATATTACCACTTTCCATTTGTGTTTATTATCATTGGTCATTGGTATTAGCACCATGTATCCACACTCTTGGGTCAGAGCCTAGACACTTGGCCTCAAATTTGATGTAGCTGAAATAACAATAAAAGCATATAAGGCCACAATATATATAAAAAAGAGTCTAAAATGTTAGATATGGTTGGGAATTATTTAGCCGCACATGGGAAAAATCCTAGCATGAGCTCTACCCTCCTCATTATCCATCACTGTTGTGAAACCAGCTCCAAAAATAGAAGAAAAGAGATATCAATGCCTTAGAAATAAGCCACTTTGAGGGGGCAACCTCCAATACATTAAATGAATGAAAAATTCTTGGATGATACAAATTACAAAACCTCCTTTCTATATATAGGAGTCCATGGGACCACAATGTAATCCTAGTGGGGCCACAATGTAATCCTAGCCAACCTAACAATAATAATTTAAGGGCAAAATAATAACAATATGGGGGTTACAGGGGTACAATAATAACAATAAGGGGGTTACACTAACAACAATAAGGGACTATACTAGTAATATGGGGACCTAACATGCCCCTCTCCTTCAAAAAAGTGTTTTCCTCAATGCTTGAGTAGATCTGGGTGCTTCTGTATAAAATTCTCATCCTCCCATGTAGAATCTTCAATGGGTAAGTTCTCCCACTTGATGAGATACTATGAAATTGATCGATTCCGTAGCTGTCGAGTTCTTGTTTCCGTGACTGCTTCAGGTTCCAATATGATCTTTCCTTCCTCATCAAGTTCTGGCAATATTGTTTGAATTGGAAGATTTTCACCTATAACCTTCTTTAAGCATGAAACATGGAAAACTAGATGCACTCATGAAGAAGCAGGAAGCTCCAATTTGTATGCCATAGTACCAATCTTTTGCAACACCTTGTAAGGACCATAGTACTTTGGCGATAATTTATTATCCTTCTTAGGTAGCTTGAGGGACATTTGTTTATATGGTTGTAGCCGTAAAAATACCCGATCTCCTACATCAAAACTTCTCTCGCTGCGATGTTGATCTGCCTGTTGTTTCATTCGATTTTGTGCCAAATTCAGGTTATCCTTTAAGAGTTGGAGAACTTCTTGCTGATGCTCGATGTGATCTTCCTCTGCTTGAACCTTCGAATTTTCCCTTAAAGATGATGTGATGGATGGTGGATGATATCCATAAAGTGCCATAAATGGGGTCATTTTTGCTGCAGTATGGAAGGAAGTGTTATACCACCATTCAGTGAGAGGTAACCACTTTACCCATTGGGTTTGTTTATCAGATACAAAGCAACAAATATATCCTTCCAAAAATTTATTTACTATCTCAGTTTGACCATCATATTGAGGATGATAAGATGAGCTATGAGCTAATTGAGTACCCAAACAAGAAAATAACTCCATCCAAAAATTTCCAGTAAAAATGGGATCTTTGTCGCTCACAATAACCCTTGGGTTTCCATGTAGCTTTTGAATTGTGTCCATAAATGTAGTAGCATCTATACTTGCTTTAAATGGATGAGATAATGCACAAAAGTGTGCATACTTGGTAAGTCTATCAACTACCACCATGATGACACTCTTTTCTTCGTACTTAGGTAAACCTGTGATAAAATCCATTGAAATGTCCTCCCAATGTTGACTTGGAATGGATAAAGGTTGTAGAAGTCTCGGGGTCTTAATTGTCTCAAATTTATTCTGCTGGCAAACCAAACATTCCGCCAAAAAATTTTGAATATCAGATTTAAGGCCATCCCAAAAAAATTATTTCTTCACCCCGTGTTATGTTTTTAAAAATCCTGAGTGTCCTCCTAAAGGAGAAGTGTGCAATTCCAAAAGAATATTTTGTTTTAGTTGGGAATTCTTACAAAGATATAACCGATCTTTGTACCATAAGGAATCATTTTTCCAACTAAATTTATCAAATGTACTAGGATGTTGCTACAACTTTTAAATGGGTGTCCATACTTCTTTGTCCTTCTTCCATTCATCTCTTGCTTCGGTTATCCAATCTGGTTGGATAATAGAAATGGCACAAAGCAATGCTTCCACCTATTCATTCTTTCTTGAGAGTGCATCTGCAACAACGTTGAGCTTCCCTTTTTTGTAGATTATTTCAAATTCATAACTCAACATCTTTGTGATCCATTTTTGCTACTCTTCTGAAGATAGTCTTTGTTCCAAAAAGTGTTTAAGACTATCATGATTAGTTTTTACCTTGAAGTGTCTTCCCATTAGGTAATTCGCCATTTCTTTAGTGCATGCAGTATTGCTAACATTTCCTTCTCATAAATAGGTTTCTGTAAATACTTTCCTTTGATTGGACGACTTTCAAAAGTAATGGGTCTTCCTTCCTGCATTAAAACAACACCAATTCCATTTCCTGAGGCATCACATTCCACAATAAGGGTTTTTGTGAAGTCTGGCGTAGCTAAGACCGGTGCTAGGCACATTGCCTCTTTAAGATGTTCAAAGGCCTTAGTTGCTTCAGGAGTCCATGAAAATGCATCTTTCTTCAATAATGTTGTTAGAGGTGCTGCTATTCTCCCATAATTATTAAAAAACTTTCGATAATACCCTATTAACCCAAGAAATCCTCGCAACTGCTTTATGGTTGTGGGGACTTTCCATTCCTTAATGGCTTTAATTTTGTTAGGGTCTACCTTAACACCCTCGTGAGATACAATATGACCCAGATATTCCACCTCTTGTACTCCAAAGAAACATTTGGATGTTTTTGCATATAATTGTTTCTCCTGGAATAGTTTGAGCACCATGTCAACATGTTAAACATGATCCTTCCAAGACTTGTTGTAGATTAGTATATCATCAAAAAATACTAGCACAAATTTTCTAAGGAAGGGTTTGAAAATGGAATTCATCAACCCTTGAAATGTAGAAGGTGCATTGGTAAGGCCAAAAGGCATGAGCAAAAATTCATAATGACCCTCATGAGTTCGAAATGTTTTTTTTGGAATATCTTCAATCTTCATTCTAATTTGATCATATCCTGAACGAAGATCCAACTTCGTAAAATAAATTGCTCCATGTAATTCATCCAATAATTCATCAATCACAGGAATGGGAAATTTATCTTTAATGGTGAGCCTATTGAGCTCCCCATAATATGGACACATGCGCCCTGATCCATCCTTCTTGTGTACCAATACTATAGGAGCAGAGAAAGAACTTTGACTAGGTTGAATTAAACCCGCCTCTAACATTTCTGCAATCATACGTTCAATTTCACTCTTTTGGACATAAGGATATCCATAAGGCCTGATGTTTGGAGGAACACTTCCTCGAATAAAATGAATAGCATGATCATGATCACAAATAGGTGGGAGTCCCTTAGGAGTTTCAAACACCTTGGAATGATTGTTCAAGACTTGTTGGATATTTGCAGAAATAGATGATTTTGATGTTGGAACTTCTAGTGAGCATAATTGTGCAATTATGCCTCATTGTTCTTTATTTATAAGATTTTTCATGAAATTAGAGCTTATTATCTTTCCCGGCTTCCCTGTAATACCTTGTAATTCGACTTCCTTTCCTTTTGAAAAAAATTTAGGAAAATTTCTTGAAAATTAAAAGCTACCGTCCCCAAAGATTGTTACCATTGTACTCCTAGTACAACATCAGCACCTCTCATAGGAATGGAAAGCATCAGACTATTCAATACGTATTCCCCCATGGTTAGCTTGATATTATGGCATTTTCCAGAGAAATTTATAGTTCCTCCATTTTCAACCATCACTTGACATTCTGTTGCTGGGTATAGGAAACAATTCAATTCCTTCACTACCTTAAAATGAATAAAATTATGGGTGCTCCCTGAATCAGTCAACACTATTACCTTTTTCTTCTTGATATTTCCTTCTATCTTGAGATTATGAGGAGTGGTAATTCTTGCCAATGCATTACACGATATGGTCGGACTCATTTCTTCCTCTTCTAGGGCTGGTTCCTGGTGTATATCCTTTTCTTGTTCATTTTATTCTTCCTCTTCACAATCTATGTAAAATAATTTCTTCTCAGCACACTTATGACCTTTAGTGTATTTTCTATCACAACTGTAGTAAAGCCCTTTTGCTCTTTTTTCTTCCAATTTTTGTGGTTTCAACCTTGTAGGTTGTGGAAATCTAGGTGTAGAAACACTTCCTTCTTTATAGAAGTGAGTGGTAGGCTTCCTTGTCGCCATAATTTTACATTCAATTTTTCTTGCCAACCTGAATTCCTTCTCCAATGAATCGGGTTCCAAAACGCGAACTTCATGTTGGATGTTATCCTTTAAAGTGCCTATGAAGAGATCAATCTTGTGTTCCTATGGAATATCAGTTACCCTTATATTCAATTTTTGGAAGTCCACAATGTGCTCCCCCACTAAACCCTTTTGTTTGAGATTTATCAATTGGCTAAATAAGGTGTTGCTCTTTGCTTATCCGGATAATGTGCTATCATTTCCTCCATAAAAATTGACCAAGTGACAATTTGTTTACGGGCGCAAAGCCATCGATATCATACAAATGTATTTTGTTCTAAATGTAAAGTTGCAATGCGTACCTTTTGTGTGTTTTGCACATTATAGAGATCAAAATATTACTCTATCTGTATTATCCATGTTACAGGATCCTTTCCATCAAAATTCCTCATATCCATTTTTGGAATATTGTGGTTATTCCCTCCAACATTAGAGTTTATGAAATCATGATTAACATTTATTTTGTTCTCATCATGAGTTTTCTCTACTATCTTTTCACCATTAGGAAACATTTTTTGTATCAACTTTGTCAAACCTTCCATGTCTACTTTTAGATCATTCTTCATTTTTTCCATCTTAGCTTCCATGTCATCCATCTTAGATTCCATGCCAGCTTCCATGCCATCCATCTTAGCTTCCATGCCATTCTTCAAACCATCCATATTAGATTCCACGCCTTTCTTCAAAACTTCCATTTCATTTTTTGTTGCTCTTTGCGAGAGTGAAATTTGGTGCACTTTCTCTTGTAATTTTGATGAATCATGTTGCAATTTTTCATCGTCATGAGTCATAGTAGAGCCTTATGAAGGCTTAATGGGTGATGAATTATTTTTATGAGGCATTTTTAGAACCCAATACTGATATATATTCTATAATATGCCCTTGGAATCAATTCAAATTGATTCTTCAAACAAGACATATGCATTTCGGAAAAAATTACACACATTTTTCTTGCTTTTGAAGAGATTGATATTTAAATTGGATTATCTTTGTGTTTAAAGCTCTTCAATATCTAAAATTTGGCGCTAAGGTAGCCTTCTGAATCCTCTTTTGAATGCCACAGGTCTGAGATGATTTGGATTCTTCAAGGTAAAGTTATGTCCAATCTCCCACAATGACCTAATTATGGACTGTTTTAGTAGATCAAACTTGTACGACTTGCCACATGTCACCGTTTCATATTTTAGCTCTGAAATTGATAGAAAATAAACTACAGTCTGTATACTTGTGGCCATTTTTTATGGCACTCCAATCTGATGCCCAGAGAGAGAGTTATGAAGCTTTTCCCATGACCACCTCTTTGAGATGAAATGTAGGAGCCTGAAAAAGCACTACCTTCCACAGATCATATCTCCGAAAATATTGTGAACCAAGCTCTAAAATTTTGCAACGAGTTGCGTCAGGATTTCAGATTCACGCCCTAAAAATTTCAGATTCTGAACCTTCGTAGAACAAAAGTTATAGCACAAATTCCACGATGACCTATTTAGATTAAATTCGAGGAGCTTGCAAAAGACCTAACCCACAGAGATCATATCTCTAAAAATGTTGTGAACCAAGCTGCGAAATTTTTAGTTTCAAAGATGTTCCTCGGGATTTCTACTTCGCACCCTAAAAATTTCAGCTTAGAGCAAGTAAGAAAACAAATTATAGTGAAAATTCCAAGATGAACTGTTTGGAGCAGCGAAACCCTAGAATTCAAAGCTCTGATACCAAATGTTGTGTAACCAGCTCCAAAAAGAGAAGAAAAGAGATATCAACGCCTTAGAAATGAGCCACTTCGAGGGGGAAACCTCCAATACATTACATAAATGAAAAATTCTTGGATGATACAATTTATAAAACCTCCTTTCTATATATAGGATTCCATGGGGCAATAATGTAATCCTAGTGGGCCACAATGTAATCCTAGCCGACCTAACAATAATAATTTAAGGGCACAATAATAACAAAATGGGGGTTACAACGGTACAATAATAACAATAAGGGGGTTACACTAACAACAATAAGGGACTATACTAGTAATATAGGGACCTAACAATCACCTAGTTCCTCAATAATTTAATGCTTCCTCTAAAATAAAGAAAATAATAAATTTTTCAATCCTAATGAGAAAGAAACTACTACATCCTTAACAGGTATATGAAATGTCTAAATTTTTTTTTTTCCCTAATATATGTACCAAGGAAAGACAAATAATTAAATTAAAAGGTGCACTATATGGATGAAAAAGGAAATTGGATGGAAGGGGTAACTCATGCCTCCATTATTACTCCATCCTTACATCATTTCACTTTGGATTTTGTACATCCATTAGTGGGTCTCATGGTTGTGGCATATTCCTTGAAGTCTTTCCCACTCCATGACCAACCCAAACACCTATAGATTGATGGGTCTAACTAGGAAATTTAACTCTCCTTGGGGGATAGAAAGATCTAATATGATTGTTGAACTAATCATCCGAAACATAATTGAGGTAACTTGTTTATATATGTTGAGGTAGTTACACATTTGAAGGTGAGTTTTGTGTAAATTATTTTTGTGCCCCTAGCATTAAGTATGGTCCATTATGATAATTTAATGGTTTTATGTCCATAATGATGTTGTTATCACTTTATATTGAAAGGTTTTATTTAGGTGTATCATATATGTTGAAGATATCCCTCAAGGGATAAATTGACTCCTTTCCAACACCTTCCATGGATTATGTTTCCATTTTTTAAGAGAAAATATGACCTTGTGGCCCCAAAATGTGCCTCAGAATGTTAAAACAATAAGTTTGATAGCTTAGGCTTGGGTCTACTTGATGAACCCATAATTCCCCTAGGATGCCTTGACCTATGGACAAGGCTTAGTTCGAAAGGCTAGATGAAGGTGGTTTTCACTAAGATGGCTTGGGAGGAATATCACATTCCTCCTTGATGACAATTCTTCCAATAAATGGTTCCAAATCACTCATACATGCCTGCGAAGGGTGATATAGGTCTCTTTTTGGATGATGTCATGGAGGAGGAGGTGCCTTTTGAGGGTTTGGGCATGTATTTTGGGGATTTTTTTTCACAAGGAGAAAGGTTGGACCATTTCCTAACTTAATTTATGCATTATTGACCATCCTTGGAGAATTATGTCATGGTGGAGATCATTTATTGCCACACATGTATATTATTTTTGGCATATTCATATGTTTTATAGCTATTTCAAGATCACCTTGTGACCTTTGACCTAGTTGAATGCTCAAGTAAAATTATGTTAGGTATTTTTATTGTAACATTAGTGAAATGAGGCTTGGTTACTCTCATATAAACAAAGGGGAGTCTCATTCACATATTCATCATCATCGTACTTTTCTCTCTTCGATAGTGCACACTAGCTATTGCTCTCTTTTCTACTTGGCCACAATGTAATTTTATTGAGAGAATTATCTTTTGAGAAGGAATTTTGCATGAGGAGACTTCTTTGGGATTTTTTAAAAATATTATTGTGGGAAATTGTATGTTTATTATTGATCTTCTTCAATTTTTTACTTCTATATTATGTCAATTTTGGTTCAATGTGTGCCATTCTAAATTTCTGTGTTTTTTCTTGAAATATTGATTCTTCGTGGTATGTAAAATTGTTTTCCTTGAATCCTTCAAGAGAAATTTTATATATGCATCTCATAAACTTAAAATATCTCATATAAGGAAGTATATATGGTTTTTGAGTAGTGATTCTTTGTCTCGCACCATCTTCATCAATTCCATCTTCATAAACTTTACCGTAAAACACTCCATTTCTTGATTATATTAAGGCACTAACCTAATAAGTGTTTATAAACCCCTACTTTAGATATATATCCCCTCTCTTCCCTCTAGTTTCTAGGTATCCATAGTTAGGGTTAGAATATTTCTTGAAATTTTATTTAATAGCAATTTTATTTATTATTTTATTATCTTGTATATCACTTGGTATACATTTTAGATTTTTCAGAAAATTTCCTTTTTTTTATTCTTGTTGTTTTTTACGACAAAATAAAACTTGAAAATTAGTGCACCACCCACAAAATTTGGAATACAATAAATGATATACATTAAAGCTTCATTGGGGAAACTAGTGATCGGGAATTAAAGTTTGTATTCTGCAATGGAAAACCTATGTGGAATCAAATATGTTGGAGGAAAATGGGGGCGAGAGATATGATTTTCACTGTCTTTTCTGATAAGAATGGACATTGGGACAAGACATGTAGAATCCCATGGGAGAATATCAAAGTAAAAAAAAAATGAAGGAAAGGAAAAGGTAAAGTTAATGAACCCACTCTATCTATATTTCTCATTTCAATATTGGCATAGAGCTAGATTGATTCAAAATATAATTTACTCCTTAGAGATATGCTTTGTTTATTTAAATTTATGCAACCTTCCACATGACTTTTTGTAGATAATTTTTTAAATAATTGAATGATAATTTAGACGGTGAAATAAACATTGTCCATGATGTGGTCTCAAACCTACAAGAATTGGTACCCTCAAGCTCAAATTTCCTATATTCTTATACTATATTTTGCATCATGTTTTTCATCTTCATGAGTTGTGGAGAAACTTTTTTTATCTGGTGCACATTCAATGGCAAGGATTTCCATTCACATGTTTGATGGAAAACTTGAGATAAGGAGGTATTATGACAACATGGTCATTTTGATAGGATGGTAAGATGATAAATTGTTGAATTCGAAAGGGACATATACATGGGAACATAATTGTACATAAATTTTTGTTGTGCTATTAAAAAACCCCCATTATTTTAGCTTAGTTACCTTAGAAAATAATGGGACGCTTTTTAAATTTTTAGAGTAAAACAAATAATACCATTAAGTGATTCATTTATATATCAATAGGAATCATAGGGGGGTAAAAACCTTGAATTTTTTCCTTAAAAACACTTGAGTGGATAAAGATCACAAAATCACAATCACAATATCACAATGTAACACATATGGCTCCTAAAATCCACTCAAAACATATTTTGATGCGATATATATCAAATATATTTAATAAAGGGAAAAGGGAATTTTTCGAACAAATTCTATAAGGAAAAGCTTATGGGACCCACTTCCTCCACGTAGGCTATCACAAATCTCAAAACAAATTTTGCAAGTTCTACCTCGACGGTATCAATATCATCCTCCACATTTCCCTGATGCAATATACTCTATCGCATCGCAATTTTGCTTCATAACCACTCTTTCCCTTTATCCATATTTTCCGATATTGCGATTGCAATATCGCAATTGAAAAAATGAAGCTGATCGACATTTTGTAAAGATTCACACATTAGTAACACTGTGATGTGACATATATCATTTTATGATGGAATGATTACGTTGGAATATCAACCCATACCGAGCATTAATGCCATAACTTAATAGTTTTATAGCCCATGCCTCCAAAAATGATTTTACTACAAGAAGCATTGAATTTATGTATCCATAACGTGCCAAGTTTCATTCTTTTAATTATTTCCATTATTACGGTACTTGCGCATTTTTAAAATAAAATTTTCCTCTTTCTACTTATCATTTCTCATTGTTCATAGGTGAGTCCAAATAAATAGAGTTCTTTGGAGATGTCGAAAGATATTAAGAAAACAACGAAACCTATGCCCCCTGTGAATCTTGCACCTACTGTAAGAAAAATAATAGATATGCTTCCTCAGTTTATAGACACAACGAGCAGACCGAAAAGTGGATATTCCTCCTGGGAAGCCATGTACAATTTGTTTGAGGATGAGAAACCCCATAGGCTTCAAAGGAAAGTTACTACTGATGCTTTTGATTCCTCAGAATCTACTATAGAAGAAGTGGCCAATTCTTTTCTGCATCGAATTATCATGCGCAGTAAAATCCTACCATATATTGCTATGGTAAGATGGATAATTGAAAACCTCAAGATTGGGGATGGGACTTTCTTAACCATCATAGGAATGATGATAGGTTGCTTTAAAGTCAAAGACTAGAAGTTTATGTACCACATCCCAGACCTAGAAAAGGTCTACGACAAGGAATTTCTTGTGCAATTCGCCAGCGAGAACGAGCTGAAGTCAAATCCAATCAAGAAATGGAGAAGAAACTCGAATAAACACAAAAATTATGAAAAGGGTATGTATTATACTGACTCCCTTTCTAGTCCTTAATGTTATGTTGCCACAATGATGTCTAGGCTCTTTGGTCAGCCTGAAACTAAATTTTTTTTTCAGTTGAATGGGTTCTAATGGAAGCAGCCGCAGACACCTATATTATGGATTGGGGAACCATTTTTTCCAAAATATTTCTACTCAAATTTTGGAATATAGGAAAAAATTGTTATATTTCCTCCAAAAAAAATTCCCCGTTTTATATGAGTGCTTATATCATGGAAGTTGTATGTTTCACTTCATATTTTTCATCCATGGGTTGGAAATGACTACCTAGGCCCTCTCCCCATTCATCTCGATCATAGCATTTTATGGGAGTCAAAATATGAAAACCATTTTTATAAAGTCTGCCATGGAGTTATGCTCCCTTTGTTTCAAGTTTTGTTCAATGAGAAAGCCCCCAGGTTGTCAAAAGAAGCCCAATTTTATTTCTCCTCCATTGGAAAATGGTTTGGAGAAGAAATTGTTACCTATGTTAGAGTATTTGGTAGCCTAGCTTGGCCACATGTTTTACCATTATATGTTACTGATAATCTTCTCGCAAGAGAAGTAGCTTATCAAACTGTTGGCAGCAGATTAACCAAGTTTCGTAAGGAAACTAAGAAAACATCATGGCCCTCCTTTCTAATTAATTGTGGTGTTTATGCCTTGGAAAATTATAAATATGTAGGATTAGAGGTCAGACAAATTGGACGTTTGAAATTGTTTACAATTTCAAACAGACAATACGACCTGAAAAAATTCGCCAATGATTTTACCACCCAAGTTAAAATCATACATTTTTTAATTGAAAATTATGAGTTTGATGACTTATTTGAGTCAATAGATAATTACTGTGTAGTTTAGATGTTAGCAACCCTACACCTCCATCCACAACCATTTTCAAAGTTTAAACAATAGAAGAACAAGAGATTAGAATGAATTTCATTGAAAATACTGGAAGTCTCCTAACCCTTAACACATAAGGAAAGGGAAAAAGAACCGTCACTTAAGGATACTAAAGTCCATAGGAAAACTAAAGAAGATAAATATGCTGAAGTTAAAACCACGAAATTATATTTCCCAAGTAATTTGAATGATGTTTGGAAGGAGTTTAACCAAAATGATTGGTTATCAACAGATTGTGCAAATGCCTCAAAGTAAAATTCAAGACCCATTCAATATTGGGCCCTCTAACAAGTTAGTTAGCACAAAGCAAGTGGAATTCATCCTGGCCTTCCCCACTACATAAATTGTACTCAAAATTGAGGAAATCCCTCCTCTAGATATATTCTTTAGTCCTAAACATAAAAAAATTATGAGTAGACAAAGGAAAAGAAGAATAACATGGCAATCTCAACTCCTTGTCCTAGGATATTTTTCAATGGAAGTTTTCTGGAAAGATTCACAAGTAGATCCTTCACATGATCTAAGTCATCTGATCTAGTTCATAGGAGATTATGCATCTGAAAGTATAGATAAAGCTTCTGAGGTTCAACAATTGATGAAAGAAAAGGATGAAAGAATCATCCATTTAGAACATCAACTATAGGTAGAGAAGAAAAACGTAAACCAAAAACTACATATGTAGGTAACACATCCCCAAGAGAGCATTGACCAATTATAGTTACAACGCAAAACTTAAATCAATTCAAAGGACACTCAAATTCATCAATTGCAGCTTACTGTAGAGATATTGAAATATAATCTAAAGATAGATGAATTTAGAAAAGAAGCATTGGAACTAAATACCCTACTGGCACAACATCAAGTTCTTTTTTTTCAAAAGTTGTCAAACATCCTTGAATTATGTGAGAAAATTGATTCACCGACGAATCGAATATCATACCATAGGATCATTTTCAATGAGATCGATGATAAAGTTTCACAGTATGTCACCTAGGAGGATACTGCTGATGGATGAAAGGAAAAATTGCCCAAGATTTAGGACTCTAAAAAGGAAATATTGTTTACTGACTGGGAAATACAATTGAAACATGTTGAAAGAGCCATCTGCAAATAAAAATATGTGACTAATAACATTGTTTAAATTATCAATAAAAATCTCATCCCTGCCAATATTATTGATATATGCTCTCCCAGTTCGCTTCCTATTGTGAAATATTTGACAAGGAAATGGAAAGAAGTTTCAAAATTCAAAGAGGAAAACATCAGAAAGTTGGAAAAACTAGATTGGGATAGGTATTGGAGATACCCAGTAAAGCCACATAGCCAATGGCTTATGTTGTATTGTCTTATAGATACTTCCTCCTATATGTTGCCTCCACTTTTAGATGTGGTTTTCACTCGACAGCTGCACATCATGACAAGAAAACCTCTCGAGGTTAAGCCTATGCTTAACATTCTTCAGCTGAAGGAATGAATGGCTGATGAGACATCGAGAAAACCATCAAGCAAGTCACCCATTTAAATTCTATTTCTATTTAATTTTCACTTAGTTTAAGGAGATTTTTTTAAACCTCTTCATATATTTAACTATAATTACTATTTTTAAGACTTTCTATTTTATTATGTAAACCCTTTCATGTATTTTAAGAAGGGGTCCTGAAATTTTGAAAGGAAGACTTTATAGAAGTCACACTTTTGTTCTCTTAAAGTTTTCTTAACAAAAACGACTGGACCAAATATTGTTTCTCAAATGAGCAGAATTAGTGTATACATGGTATTTTTATCCTATATGTTATATTTTTGTTTCAAATGATAAATGGTTAATTTTTCTTATGATGTTTTGTTTTATGTATCTATTTGAAAAACAATAAGGCATTAACTCACTTTTAAACATGTTAGATTGTTATCTTTTGGTACATATCCAATGCATGAAGTAAAAAATTTTGATATAGTCTTATCCAATTGATTTAATTAACTATTTAATTAAATAAATTATTTCAAATTGTTTTCATATCTCTAAGTGTTTGTATAATCTTTATTTGCATTCGCTGAAAGATCATCTTTATAAATCGCATAGAGAATATATTTCATCTCGGGATACATATAAATAGATATATAATTTACTTCAAGCTTGTTATCACTCCCATCTACCAGGTTATAGAAAGTTATAATACCATCCATTGACCCAATTATATTTCATTGGGAAACTGGTCCCATAAATCCAGTCGGAGCCACCATACCAAACGAAAAATGGACGGTGTTTAAGTCCCCGATCAGGTGGATTTCCTCGATGTTATTGGATCGATTTTTGGGGCCTCAACATTTTTGGTGCTAGAAGGAGGGCCATCAGAATATGAATGGAACCAAAGATTAATCCAAAAGGAAAATACCATCAAAAGAGTTGTTCTTCCTCCAAGTCTCCTACAACTTGTAGTCCTGGTTCAAGATATCCTATTCTTAGATCATAAGGTTTTCAATCTCCCCCAAAATCTCCTAGTTCTATTCATCAAGAAATCTCTTCAGATTATACTCCATAGTCACTTTAAGTACAAACCTTCATAAAGAAATTGGAAGAAATTTCTATTTTGGCAGAGAAACTTGTACTTTTTGAAGGCTGAAAAGGAAGTGTCACTTCAATATTTGAAGGCACTGATGTTTAAACCCGTTCTAAGAATGAAAAGATCAAAATAATATGTTTTGAATTTCCTCTCCATTATCGCCGTAGGAAATATCATATAGCCGAAACTAAATCATCCACTAGTGAGATTCAATTCTCTTCTACACCTCAAAATCCATCATTTATTCCTCTATCTTTTAGATCTTCTCAAACAATTTCTTCATCAATTCACATTCCTTCTTCTTCCCAGTCTACAACTACTGCCTCAAGTAGTATTAGTTCCATAGTTGTTTCTTCTACACAAACAATCACTAGTGGAACTACTTCTTTCACTCCAAATCCTTCTTCAGGGCAAAGTAATCCTCCAGTTCACACAATGGTAGCTAGACCTTGGATGAATCCTGGAGTTGTTCAATTACCAGGTCATTTTCATCCTTTACCCAAGCGTCCTAAAATATGGTTGCCTAAATATAACCCAGATGATGGTCTACCTGCAGAAGAACATATCCATAATTTTATGCATTCCATGAATCTTAATGATGTCACCGAAGAATATTGTGTAGTTAGATTATTTCCCTACACTTTTCAAGGATTAGCTGGATCATGGTATTTCTCACTACCATCAGGCACTATTACTAGCTAGGATATTTTTGAAGAACAATTCCTTAGTAATTTTGGTTATGATCGTACTACTGCTACTCTTATCAATTATCTTTCCAATCTTAAAGAAAATACTGAAGAAAAGATCAAAGATTTCAACTCCAGATTTAATAAGCTACTCAATAAAATCCCAACCACATCTAAGCCTAGGGTAGTTGTACAAATAGAATGGTACATACCATCTCTTCCTTCTAATATTTCTATTTTTATAGATAGAGACAATAAGGATACATTGGTATAAAATATGAAAGAAGCTCTTTCTGTTGAAAAAATAATTCTTGCTTTAGAGAAGAAAACTGTACAAGAGGAAAGAAAAAATAAAAAGGTTTCATTTAAGGATGAACCAAAAGAAAAAACATCTAAGGATCCTTATGACCTTGAGGGATTATAAAAGGTTGTCAAAACTATGTCAAATGATATGGTCCAAATAAAGAAACAAGTAGCTAAATCTTCTTCGAAGAAAACTTTCATATATTTTAAGAAAACTCAAGCTTCCCAACCTCCAAATGTAATCTCGAATGTTGAATCAAATCAAGACAAAGGTCAAGATGAAAATGTATCATTCACAAAAGTATCACAAGATGAATAATTAGTCAAAGTTCATGGATTATGGAAATTTATCCTTCCAACATCTGAAAATGAAGATGAACATCAGGTAATTCCAGTTAACACTAGAAATAAAAATTATACTGACCTCCATTAGTCTCCTCAAAATTCAAATTCTTCATCCTCTGTTGCTAAGGATAAAGTTGTTAACAAAAGAACTCCTTCTCCTCAATCAAACCCAACTTCCTCTACTCTTCCATATACATCCAAGACATCAGTGGTCTTTGATACTATCAAATATAATATATTGGAAGACATTAAGAAGGTAAAGGAAAATATCTCCATAAATGAGTTGAGAAAATTAAAACAACAACAAATTTTTTTATGAAAAGAGCTGAATGCAGTCCTTGCTTTATCCTTACATGCACCTGTTACTTCAAAATATTCAAAATGAGTTGGTAAACCTCCTAATGATTCACCTGAAAAAATTTATGCAAGTGATGCTATTTTAATCCGAGACAGATCTAATTCGCACACTCCTCCCTTCATTTTAACTTTTGAAGTATTTAAAAAAAATGTGCATAATTGTCTAATTGACTCTAGAGCTTCTTCAAATATCATGCCATATTTTTTTAACTTGAAGTTGAACATTTCTCCTCAAAATTCTACAGTACACATTGTGCAATTAGATAGAACTAAGGTTAAGGTATTGGGAGAAATAAAGTCAGTCCTCATCATACTAGCATCCAATTCAAAATTTCATCAAGTGATTGATATTTTGGTTGCTGATATCCCTGACTTTTACGGTTTAATCCTAAGTATAGATTGGTCAGAAAAGCTTCATGGTTATTTTGCCACTAATTGGTCTCATATATGGCTTCCCTATAATGGTAAGACAAATCAGATTCGAGTAGACTATGAAAAACACATTAAATACTTAGTAACGAAATTCGAAGAAGAGAATGAACCGATGGCTTTTACTAATAATATTCTTGGAAATTACTCTGTTGAATCTTTTTTGGGGAATTTTAATGCTTACAAATCTCCATTTCTTACCAACTCAGTTAATTCTCAAATTGAAAATTTTTCTCAATAAGACTCTTCCAAGTGTATAAATATCATATATAAACCTTGTATTAGTACTTTTTTATGAAAATTATACTTTGATAGATCAAAATCTGGTGAAGGTGCAGGAGCTGGCTGTATACTAATTAATCCAAAAAGAGGAAAGACAATGCTAGCATGCAGGCTTGAATTTGAATGCACAAATAATACCGTAGAATATGAGGCACTGGTTCAAGGCTTATACAAAGAAATTGACCTTGCTGTCAAATATCTCTAGGTATATGGTGATTCTGAAATAATTGTCAAACAGGTAAGAAATAATATACATTGTATTTCTGGTCATCTTAAATGTTACCAGTAATTAGTACAATCTCTTACCTCACATTTTTTAGCATTCAATATCTCGTCTATTCCAAGAATTTAAAATGAAAGTGCAGACCTTCTAGCTAATGCGACATCTAGACTTATTCTTTCAGAGGATTATAGTCTAGATAGTTTTTTTTATAGAATTTATTTTTCACCCATCTATTCCTCATAATGTCACTAAATGGAGAGTATTCAATTATTATGAATATGTTATAACTTTTCTTACATCATAAGGGTCATATGATGATCAATTAATTGATGAAGATGAACATGAAAGGAAATTGAATCAGAAACCTGAAGAAAATTCAATACCTAAGTCTGTGGTGAAGATTGAAGATCTCTATGATCTCAAATATAGGTTCAATAAGGATACTAATTCTAAACTGCAAATTTCAACTTTAAGGTTTGAACTATTAAAACTTGGCATAGATCTCAACCCTCAGAACATTAAATTAGGACTTATATTTCTTCTGATGAAAGATTAGCCTTCATTCACTTACCGAACGTCCTTGCATGGAAATATGAAGATCACAAAATGAATGATACCTCTATCATCCAGCATACTATCCCAATGACATCCACTGAAAAGCCTATACAAAAAATTTTAAGGAAAATTCACCCTGATCTTGAAATTCAAATCAAAAGTGAACTAAACAAAATACTTAAGGCGAAGATTATCTTCCCTATTATGCATTCAAAGTGGGTCTCAAAATTATTCCCTGTTACGAAAAAGAATGGTGATATTCGTATTTGTATATATTTTAGGAACTTAAACAAAGATTTCTTAAAAGAAAATTTCCCATTACCTCCAATGGAACAAATTTTTCAATCAGTTGTTGGATCTGAATTAATGTATTTCCTTGATGTATTTTCTGGCTACAACCAGGTTCTAGTTCATCCTGAAGATAGGTTAAAGAATAAATTTAGAACTAAATAGGATACTTATGCCTACCAGAAAATTCCTTTTGGCCTAATTAATGCAGGAAGAACTTTTCAAAGAGTAATGGATATTTATTTAAGAGGACTGATAAATAAAATTGTGGTTGTATATTTAGATGATATAACCATTTAATCCAAGAAAATAAGCGACCACTATCATGATCTGAAGCAAATCCTTCAAATTTGTTTAAAATATGGAATTTCTTTAAATCCCAAAAAGTCTTATTTGGCTTTAAGTGAAGCTAAACTTTTAGGATTTATTGTCTAAAAAAAGGAATTTTCATAGATCTAGAAAGGATAAAGGAAATTTTTGAACTCTCTCATCCCCATAACAAGAAATCCATGCAGTCCTTTTTAGGATAGATAAATTTTGTCAAAATATTTTTTCCAAACTTTTCCAAACTGTTTTACCATTGCAAGTAATGATTAAGAAAAATTCACTCTTCAAATGGGGACACAATGAAAGAGAATATTTTGATCTCATCAACCACGCCATAATCAATGCTCCTTCTTTGAATACCCCAAATTTTTCTAATCATTTCATTTTATATACTTTTTTCATCCGAAACATCATATGCTTCTGTGTTAACACAAAACAATGATCAAAATATTGAAGCACCCATTTCTTTCTTTAGTTGAAATCTTCAAGGTGTTGAACCAAAATTATTCAGAAGGGGGAAAAAAAGCGTTTTTTGTTTAAAAATATTTAAATCACTTTGGAACGTTTCTCCTAAAGATAGACACCAAGGTAATAGTTCCATTTTCGGCAGTAAGGAAACTACTTATTCAAAAGGAACTAGGATAAAAGAGATAAAATTGGGTAACTTCTCTATAGGAATATGACATTGAAATAAGACCCACGAAAATCATCAGAGGGAAAGGTCTCTGCAAATTACTATCTGGAGCATCCAACATATTAGATGATGAAGAGTCAGGTAACACTGTAGACATTGCTGAGATACACCTAAATGAATTTGAATCACAATATATTGATCTTATCTTTTATTTAAAAAATGGATATGCTCCTACAGAACTCAATTACAAAAGAAAAATAGGTTTAATATTGAAAGCTAGTGAATACCAGATCATAGACAATGTTTTATTTAGAAAGAAGTATGACTCTGTACTATTAAGATGCCTTGATAAATCTGAAGCAAAGAGGGTTTTGTAGGAACTCCATGATGGACCTGCAGGTGGAAATTTCAGAGGAGATACTGCCACACATAAGATCCTTCATGCAGGATATTACCAGCCTACATTGTTTAAATATGCTCATTCATATGTGAGAAAATTTAAAACATGCCAAACCGCTACTAGAAGACAAAGAAAACCAGCCTTACCCTTGCAGCTAGTCAACATTAAGCAACCTTTTGAGAAATGGGGATTGGACATTGTTATACCATTTTTTTGGTCATCTAACCTATTATTATTAGATGCACCCAAGTACACCATGTAAGACCAATTTTACCCCAAGTAAAATTGCTTTCACCACATAAAATAACTTATTTGGTCATATTTATCCCAAAACAAAGCAATTAATTAAACAAATCTTTATTTATTTAATTACTTCCTAAGAAAAAGTTATTTAAATCATTATTTAAATAATATTCTTAGTTAAATTTGACTAAATCATCCATAAATAATCAAATAAACCATTCTTTATTCCCATCATTCCCCTAAAATGATAAATAAATCATTTATTTATTTATTATTTATAAATAAAGGAATTGACAGTAAACCTTTCTCCAACAAACCTGTAAATATTCCTAAAAGGTGCTTCTAGAATTCGATTAATAATATTTTATTCATGCACCGAGTTCTAGACCGCCCCAATATTTTGCTATAAATAGGGGGGTTTTCCCCATTCATTGGTCACCTTCATTGCATTAGATCACTCTGGATCTTCTCTTGGTCACCATTTTCCATTTTGCTTTGTGAACTCCCATTGAGTTCTATGTTTGCCTTTCCACATCCATAAGAGAGAGAAATGCTAGATCTGAAACACTGAGGACTTCCAAGAACCCATCCCACTGAGGAGAACCGGAAAACACCTTTCTTGTTTTCCTCTCAGGTGCACCATTCTTTAATATAATACAAAATTCTTTTATATACATTCTTCTTGTCTTGTTCATTGGATCTATGGAGCTATGTTATTTTTTATCTGCTTAATATATTTTGTGCTTAGATCTGAATTTGTGCATCAATCTTAAAGGTATTTTGCAGCCATAATCGATGTTAGGGCTATTTGTTATGCGTAGCTAAAGTGATCTTTTATGACGAAAGAATCATACTAACAACTGGCGACTCCACACGGGTTTTCTTTTGCGACCGCTGTCGTTTTATCTATTCCTGCATATCCAGTTGTTTCAAACCCTAGGGTTTCTCTTCCATTTTTTGTTTTTCCTATTTTTATGGTGATTTTCACCCCTAAAAACCCTTAAACAGTCAAATTTTAACTTCTGTGTGTTTCTGGCCTTATTTCGCAGGTGACAGACATCAGCCGCAGCTGAGACGAAAAATTTTTCTGAAATCTGCAGCCGAGAGAGTCGGAGCTGCAGGTCGCACTTATCGGCCCAAAAAGTGCGACTTGAGCCTCAGGACACACTTTTCTGCCCCAAACCTACGACCTGGACTAAAAATAGGTCAGAACCTACGACCTGTATTTTTTCTGCAAATTTTTCAGCACTTTTTCTGGGTTTTTCTGAAGCTTATGTTAGGGTTTTCCAGCCTCTGCCTCTGCCTGTTTGGACCTGTTTCTGATCTGCTTCACTCAACTAAGAGGGAATCTTGCCCCTTAGGGCTCTAGTACCCTCCAATTTTTGTGGACGAGTCTTTATTTTTTCAGAAGTCTGAATTTCCAGAGTTTCATCCCTCTTTCTCTCCAATCTGATACCTCCTTTTCAGATCCCTTTAGATCAGCTCTTCTCCCTCTCAAAACCACCTCATATCATTTTGTTGGGGTTCATTTCTAAGGCCACTGCCTTGTCTCTTCTCTTTTTAGCTGATCCCCTCCTTTTTAGCAGCAACCTTGCCTCTGCTTATTTGATGTTCTCTGCACCACTTTTCAGCAGATTTACCCTTTAGATCCTAGTCCCTCTGTACCTTCGATCTCTTGGCCTCTTTTTAGCGTGCTTTGCCTAGTTTTTTCCCTCTTATAGACTAGTTTTGAGAGACCCGCCTTCTTGGGTTAGATTGCTGCATTTTTAGTTGTTAATTTTATGTTTTTTTAGTCTTATTTACTGCAGATTTCTTTTCCGTTACGCAGCACACTCTTTCTTTTACTCTCAAAACTTCTGGGTTTAAACAATTAAAATTAACGCACGCCACACACTGACCCTAAGTGAAGAAGCGCCTGGTTAACACTGACTGGCAAAGACTTTAAAATCAATTGTCACTGCACCTTTCTGCCCTTCACCTCACTTGATTTTGTCCCTCCCTACCCTTGTCGGTTTTCTTCTTCCCGTCATCATTGCGCCCCCAAGGCACCTCTCCCGGAGACTTCTTGGCCTTCATACTCAGTTTCTGCTTGGTCGACTTCCTCCTTCCCGTCATCATCGAGTAAGTCTTTTCCCGAGTCCGCACTCTGACTCTTCCTCTGATTGTTCAGGTTCTCCCCCTCCTGGTTCTCCCCCTGTCACTTTCACCATGTCTACTTCAGGACCTACCACCAGCAGTAACCCCAGTACTACTGCTGGGTCTGTTTCCAGTGGCACCACCTCGGGACCTACCTCGATCGCCCCATTACTCCCTTATATGGCTGGCCTTAGTCTCCTTGAATTCAATTAGTTGATTAATGATCCTATTCACCACAATGTTAGTTGGCCTGCTATGCCAACCAAGCTCCCCTCCGACATTCCCAAGTTCGAAGGCCTTGCTAGTGAAGATCCCTCTAACCATATCAGATCTTTCCACATGTGGTGTTCCTCCAATTCCATTACCGACGACTCCATTCGTCTTAGATTGTTCCAACGCACGCTTACAGGTGACGCTTCTAAATGGTATGTAGAACATGCCACCTCCTCCCATACCACTTTTGTGACCATTTCCCAAGCCTTTTTATCTTATTTCCAGCTCCCCCTCCGATACGACACTGGTACCGAGATTTTAACCTCTTTCCATCAATCCTCTTCGACCCGCCTTTCTGCTCATGTCCAGGAATGGCGGCGACGACGGAGCTTATGCCGCACTCCCCCCTTTGAAGATCGGGTTTACATGGACTGGTTCCTTCGCTCTCTCTTACTTCCCATTGGCAAATATGTCGCATCCCATTTTCCCCAAACTGAAGAAGCCGCCCTCCAAATAGCCTTGAAGTATGACCTTATCTACGCCCAATCTGGTTATGTTTATACTGTCCTCCCTGACCTTCCCAAACCTGATGGCCCTAATGCCTCGAAGGCATCTCACTCTGCCGACGGTATCGTTGGAGCCCTGTCACATACCTCTGCCCAACCTCTTCCGAGCCATGGTTTTCCTCCAGGGGCCAGCCCCTCCGGCGTTTTTTCCCCCCCGGTAGCATGTATTCAGGCTACGGCATGCCTCCTCCTTTTGCCCACCCTCCTGCTTACCTTACTGCTGCCCACCCTACTCCTTATCCATATCCGAAACCTGGTGTCCCATCTCCTCCGGCATTTGGACCCTCCCACTCCCTTGCCTTCTCCGCCCCCACAACCGCACTTACTACCCCCTCCAGGGCAAGTATTTGCACAGCAGGGGGCACCTAATTTCCCTCCTTCTCTAAGACGGAGAAGAGGAAATCAATCCGCTTTCGGTAATCGTGGACCCAATCCTTCCAATATCGACCCTACCACTACCAACCAGCCACAGGGCTCTCAGCCCAAGCCGGATAGGCCACTTCGCACCAATAAGCCCTGTTCATGTTGCGGTGTTTATGGTCACTACACGCATAATTGTCCCTTATTACCAAAAATGCGGCAAATTTGGGATTCTCAGGCCACCGTACAGAGACAGCACTCCTCCCCTACTACCCCTCCCACCCTCGTTACTTCTCAACCTGCTGTGTTTACCGATCCTTTCCCGCAACAAGGATTCGTGGCCACTCAACCACCTCACACCTCGGTAACCACTCAACCTTCCCCTTCTGGTTCCTCTGATTACTAGATTCTCATGATGGCTTCTGACCCACCTCTCACTGTCGACCTCAACCTTCAAACTCGGTCCCATCAGTATTCCCCACCTCCTGTTTCGTCTGTCTTTGAGTCTCCATCGTCAGGTCCTACAGAACCTCTATCGACACCCAATGGTCCCTTGCAACTCCCTCTGCCCAAAGCCGAGGTTCATCCTAAGCCTCCTAAGGGACCATTATGCCGAAATGCCGCCTCTGGTCGGGCTGCCCATTCATACAACATAGTAGATGATCTGGCCCAATCTCCTACTGCCATTTCAACACTGGAACTCCTCCGGTCGCGTCCTTCTCAAAAGAGGGCTCTACTATCTGCCATGGGAGATGTAGATCCTGCTGATGACCAATTTATTTTTTTCAACGCTCGTCAGTCAGACCATCCCCCTCTTCCTCCTTTAGTTGCTTTCCAAATCCCAGTCAAAATCCGAAACACCAATGTTGCTCGGTGTATTATTGATGAGGGGGCATCTACCTACGTAATGTCCACTTCGGTTTGGAAACAACTTGGCTCCCCTGAACTAGCCTCTTCCACCATCACCCTTCGTGCATGGGATGGCCATGCCTCCCAGCCCATTGGCCTATTTCGTAACTGTCCTATCACCCTTGTCGGCAAGACTGTTTGTGTCAACGTTGAAGTTATCGATGCCCCTCTTGACTACAACATCCTTTTGGGGTGTAGTTACACTTATGCCATGTCAGTTGTCCCGTCCGCAGTCCACCGCAAGATGTTTTTCCCTCATAATGGAAATATTTTCACCATTGACCAATTGACCTACCATGAACCAAAATCTCAGAACTCCCCTGAGTCCACCATCTCTACTGTCACCAATAAACCAACCATCGATTCATTGACTAGTGTTTCCCCTGGCGTCTACAAAGACTCCTCTTTGCTTGGAACTTTTCTTGGTCCTCCCCCTCCTCCCATCTCTGACCCTAGCTTAGCGAATGTTTGCATGATGCAATATTCTCAGGCTAGCCTTCCATAGCCTACTCCGGCTAGTTAGCAACCTCCATCTCGCCCACCGCCTCCTGCTCCTAGCCCTTCACTTCAGTCAACCGAACCTTTTTCACCCGGCCCTTCCCATCACACTCAGGAACCTTCCTACCCTCCAGAGTCAGTTCCCTCAGGTCTCCACCATATGGGATCCGTCCCCCGTGGTCACTACCTCGCCAGTCAGATACCTTTCCTTGGTCCCCCCCGGCGTCTATTCAGTCCCCGTCATGGCCACCCTTTCCCTTACTAATTTAACCTTGGGGATTCCCGTTTGGTATCTTACCCCTCCAACCGAGACCCCACCAGGCCACCCCAAACCATACATAGGTGTGACACCAGTTCAACCGATCCTCATCGCTCCTTCCACCACCACAGTGCCCCTTGCCCCTCCGCCGAACCCTCCTAATGCTGCGATCGCTACAGGCAAGAAACGAAAAACTCACAAGGGGGAATCCAATGACAAGGCCACCGCACTTGACCCTACCCCTCTCCAACCCGCCAAGCCTTGTGCCTTGTGTGATGGTATTGGTCATCCCACCCATATTTGTCCTGAGTTGCCCCGTATCCAACCCATGGTTAAAGTCACGTTCCCTGAATCTACGGTCCCTGGCACCTCTGTTTCTTCCTCATCCGTAGCCAAGAACCCAAAGACTCTTTGCACCAACAAACCCTGTGCTCTGTGTGGTGTCCATGGCCATTATTCCCACCATTTCCCTCACCTCACGCATTACCGAGCCTCTTTAGAGGTCATTCGCGAGTACGAAGTTGAACAAAATCAATCCGCCTCGCCCATCCTTGCTCAGTATGCGTCAAGTTTAATTGAGGATCCCCCGGCTACCATTGACATCCCTCCCCCTGATGTTGAGATGTCTGAATCTGCTGCTCCTCTCTTATACCTATCATCCGCACACCCCTTGGAGTACATCCCCTCTGAATACACTCCGTCTGTTTCGCTTGATCCGCCTTCCGCCACTCTTTCGGGCTCTTTATGTTTCGACCATCTTTATACTTGTTCTTCTGTCATTTCCCTTAATGACCCGTATGTGCACATTTCTTCCTCTACTGATGATCTAGGTAGCTTTGTAGCCTCTTGTGGTTTCCACCACCTTTCCTCGCCTTCCCATCATCCCGATACTCCCATCCGTATCTATGATGTACTTCGCACCATGCGTCCCCGCTTTTCCTCCCTTTTCTTGTCTTGTGATGATATTCCCTCGAACCTCTCATCCACTCATTACCTTGGTTACGCCGATGGCACCAGTCGCTATTCTCGAAACCTTGCCTCAGCCACCTGGGCCATTTTTACCCCCTTTCATACCCTTGTCCTTGCAAATGGGGTCTTTATTGGTCAAGCCACCAATAATCAGGCCAAATATGATGCAGTTCGTGGTCTCTTAGCCGATGCTCTCTCTCATCACATCCTCCATCTGCATGTCCATTTATATTCCCTGCTTATTGTATTGCAACTTAATGGTGTCTATCGTGTGCATCACCCTCTCCTGTTTAGACAATATTTACGAGTGCATCTTTTGATCCGCTAATTTAGATTCATTACATTCAGCCATATACCTAGAGATCAAAATCACTACGTAGATCAACTCGCAAACCATGTTCTAGATTGGCATTTATCACACACAACATAATAACATTTAACACCATCAATCAAATACATCCATCATATATACCATATCACATGTGTTTTTAGATTCCACCTGCTCTGAAACATACGACATGCCCATAGCATGTTAAACAAAACATAACTACAAAAATGGGGGGCACCACTTGCCCCTACAAAAACACTGGGGGGCACCACCTGCCCTACACCTAATCACTCCCTGGAGGATCCTGAGCCAACGGCTCTGCTCCCGTAGCTCGTAGATCACGCACAGTCTGACCAGCCATCGCCATGCGTCGCATGATACCTCGCCACTCCGCGGGTAGCCTAATACACAACTCTATGTATCGGTCGTCTAAATCCTGCCAACCACGCTCCGACACACCAGTCAGCAGTCCCTCACATCTATGATGAATGTCTTCCACCAGTGTGGCCATCTCCTCGTTCTGTCCTGTCCTCGATCCACTTGCCCCTGTAGCTCCTGCTGCTGCAGGACATCCCATAAATCCACCCAGTTTTACCGGAGCTATATCTGAATTCCAAAAAGTATAAGGATTAGCACCATGCAGACTAGTCAAAAACTTTAAAATGCACATAACAGATTAGTTGCTTGTCACTTACCATCAGGTCCCCATACTTGACCAGGTGGAAACGGCAAGTCCGGATCTCCCCAATAACTCATCCCACTATAGGGATAGTCGTCTATGTATAACGGCATCTGATCCCAATGGACGAAGAACTCTGGTCGGCACACCTGTCCAACCGCCCCTCCCCCTCCTCTACTCAGTAGTTGTCCCCACCGACACATCTGGGGCTCTCTCGGGCCCCCATCAGGCAACTGTATACGAGGTCATAAGGTCGGGATCTTCTCAAAGAAGAAAGAGCACAATACCGTCCCATACACACAATCGTGATTCACTTGCCGCTTACATAGCGACAGCTGTCATTTCAACGACACCAACATCATCTGGGCCCACCCATAGTAGGTTCCACCCAACACACTCTCTACAATCATCATCTACCCTCCCGTGATGTGATGAACTGCCTGGCTGCCCAAAATTCGCAACACTGCTATTGCCACTGCTCGAGTCTCCAATCTCTTCAGATCCCCAACTGTTATCCGAGTCCCTTTGACTCGGACACCTGGTCGATAATGTCGCTCAACAAACTCCATAATGTTACGCCCCCGTGGTAACACGGGCTGCATATCCCCCACCATCTCCAATGGTGGGAGATCAGTCAAGAAATAAAGATCCTGGACCGTCAGCTCGATCCTGTGCCCTTGCAATATAAACGCCTCATGATCTGGGTCCCAATAGCTGATAATCTGGGCCAACAAGGGCTCCCTAGCTCTCATCAATGGGTTCTCCAAAAATTTCAGAACCCCAAATCTAGCCAGTACATGATGGACACCCTGATCCACTTGGATTTCCATCCGCAATGTACCTAAGTCTCTCTCTCTCCATTTGATCAATATATCTGCCATATCTGCACAAAAGCATCATTCTTTCAGTCTCCAGATCCATAAAACTGCATCTATTCACACCACAACTGAATCTCAGCCCAAAACAGCACTGAAATCACCTCCCTCTCACAGGTCGCTCTTTTCATCAAAAACTTGGGCCAGGTCGCACTTTTCAGGCCCAAACCTGCGTCTTAGGTCGCAGTTTTTGCCCCAAAAAGTGCGACCCGGCCGTGAAGAAGAATTAGGGGCAGTTACTGAGATTTCAGGCCCTAATTCGCAACTTGAATCCATCAAAAACAAAGCTTAGGATCAGGCCTCTTACTTGCAACTGACGGATCACAATTCCAACGATCGGTTTGTCCGCTGCGATTGCCGCAAGATTTAGGGCCTTCTCTCCTCTCCACATTCACCACAGCTACACAAGCAAATGAATGCTTTTGGAGGGAAAATGCCTCATTAGAAGAAAAACCCCTGTTTTTTCTTTCGCCAGCTACGACCAAACCGTAGCCCCGTTTGACAAACCGTCTGCACCGTTGGAAAGCTCTCACCGAGCACAAAAATGTGTGTTTGTTAGTTTTTCATGTTTTTATACTTCACCAGGACACATTGTGTCCATGAAGGATCTTTTCATCTCTTCTCAAAATCGCATTTCTTCACTTACAAAACTTGTATCAAGGGCACCACTTTGCCTCCTTACTTGTCTTTGTTCGTGTTGATTTTCATTATTAGCTACCCTATTGTACTGATGTTTTTATGGTTCCCCATTGGACCTTTTACTGTGTGGTAGCACCATCGAGTCGCCCTTTTTTAGAGCATCTGAGTTGAGTCATCACATTCATAGAAGCTACCCCGAGTCCCTTTGTACCCCGCTATAGTCCTCCATCCCTTCTTGCTTGGTCCCTCTCTCGTGTCGCACATTATGGCCTTCAGTACCCTTGTCTCCTATCCCTCATGGTATTGTGTCAGTCGCTGCCAAGCCATTCATGCCCTTCATGCTCTAACAAGGGAAGTCGTTCAACCACTCCTTCGTATCCCCCATTCCATCATCACCATTAGTATTTTTCTGTTCATCGCTCTCCTACTTCCCCTCATGCCTTAGTTGGGTTTCCCTTCTTGCCTCACCTATGGCAGACCTACTTCTGTCACCATCAACTCATTTATTCCAGAAGCCAGGTCTAGGGGGCAGTGTACCTTGGTTAGAGCTCCTATCAGCGTGATCGTGATCTATACACTTGATGGTCCAGTGATGCAGCAACAGCTATTGATGATTCCCGGGCATGTGTGAGATGTCTCAACCCTCATGAGCGGGTGGCCCTGCAGGTAGCCCCTCGCATGCCCGGATGACTTCATTTCCGCCCCTGATGCAGCTCCTCCCATTTGATGATATCAGCCTCCATGTATCAGTCAGATGTTGCGAGCCCTTCCCCGCGTGTAGGGGGAATTTGGGTGTATTTGTATCTCATGTACTACCATATTGTTGCATAAGTCCTGACGACTATTCCAGGCATCGCATGTATGTGACATTTATCATGTTATTTATCTGGCTCATGTTTAGGCCAGCACATGCTTCATTATTGCGTTTCGTGGTTTTCCAGGCGCCTTATTCCTTGTACTTATTGCGTTCTGTGGTTTTCTGGGTGCCTTATTCTTTGTACTTTGTCTCGGCGGGCATAGGTATGCCTCTCCCGCCACCTTTAGCATAGGTACCACTTCATAGAGACTTGTTGCACCTGTAAGTCTCGTCTCCTTAGGGTCTAGTCCTTTAACACATCAGACACAGTACACTTCTCTCTCTCGCTTCCCTTTTTTTACCTAAGTGATTGAGTTCTTACAGCGTACTTCGGTCATACGATTTGCTCCTAACACTCGTACGTTGGGGGGCAATCTGTTATACCATTTTTTTGGTCATCTAACCTATTATTATTAGATGCACCCAAGTACACCATGTAAGACCAATTTTACCCCAAGTAAAATTTCTTTCACCACATAAAATAACTTATTTGGTCATATTTAACCCAAAACAAAGCAATTAATTAAATAAATCTTTATTTATTTAATTATTTCCTAAGAACAAGTTATTTAAATCATTATTTAAATAATATTCTTAGTTAAATTTGACTAAATCATCCGTAAATAATCAAATAAACCATTATTTATTCCCATCATTCCCCTAAAATGATAAATAAATCATTTATTTATTTATTATTTATAAATAAAGGAATTGAACCAAGTCAAGAATCCTTTTCCCTCCAACAAACATAATAAAATATTCCTAAAAGGTGCTTCTAGAATTTGATTAATAATATTTTATTCATGCACCGAGTTATAGACCACCCCAATATTTTGTTATAAATTGGGGGGTTTTCCCCATTCATTAGTCACCTTCATTGCATTAGATCACTCTGGATCTTCTCCTGGTCACCATTTTCCATTTTTCTTTGTGAACTCCCATTGAGTTCTATGTTTGCCTTTCCACATCCATAAGAGAGAGAAATGCTAAATCTGAAACACTGAGGACTTCCAAGAACACATCCCACTAAGTAGAACCGGAAAACACCTTTCTTGTTTTCCTCTCAGGTGCCCCATTCTTTAATATAATACAAAATTCTTTTATATACATTCTTCTTGTCTTGTTCATTGGATCTATGGAGCTATGTTATTTTTTATCTGCTTAATATCTTTTGTGCTTAGATCTAAATTTGTGCAGCAATCTTAAAGGTATTTTGCAGCCATAATCGATGTTAGGGCTATTTGTTATGCGTAGCTAAAGTGATCTTTTACAACGAAAGAATCATACTAACAGACATCATAGGTGAGATTGTTCCTAACTCATCCAAACAACATAAATACATTCTCACTGCAACATATTATTTTACTAAGTGGGTGGAAGTTGTTCCACTAAAGGTAGCTAACTCTGAGCCCATTATGGAATTTATCGATCAATTCATTATTACCAGGTTTTTCTTACCTACTGCACTTATGTTTGATAATGTATCTTATTTTTTGGGAAATAGTATGACTGACTTTGCTCTCAAAAGAGGTTTTAAACTTAAATACTCTGCTCAATACTATCCCCAAGGGAATGGTTTAGCAGAATCAACAAACAAAAATATAATAAGAATCATAAAAGGGACTATTGATCAGAGCCAGAAAAATTGGCACAATTATTTAACATTTGCACTATGGGCAGATAGGATTACTCAGACAGCCTATATAGGAACATCTCCATTCAATCTAGTTTATTGGAAATAAGTTGTAATTCCATCATATTTAGCTCTTCCTTCATTATCCCTAGTTCAATTTATTGATGAAGTACCTTCTTCTTCCCTACAATTAAGAATGTCTCAGATCCTTAAAATGGAAGAGGAAAGAGAAAAATCCAAATTAACTCATGCCCGACACTAGCAAATAGTGAAAAATTCTTTTGATGCAAATTTTATTTCGCCAAAAACATTCCAAGTTGGAGACCTCGTCCTTAAGTGGGACAAGGCACATGAAGAAAAAGGTAAGCATACCAAATTCCAAAGAATGTGGCTTGGAAAATTTCAAATCATAAAACAAATTGGCCCATCAACCTTCAAGTTACAAGATCTTCAAGGGAGAAAAGATTTTCTTCCTGTCAATTGGCTAATTTTGAAAAAATTATTTTTCTTAGAAGAAAATTTTCTTCTAAATGTACTATACTTATACTTTTACATTTTTAGTAAAATAATGTTTGATTACATACTTTTGGTTTTTCACAACACCTTTGAATTATTTTATGTATTTTTATTATTGAAGGATAGAAATTATTGAGGAAATAACTACAAAACTTGAAAAAATTGAACAAATATTATACAACTCTGAAATATTTTTCCATTTCAAATTGTAAATTTGTTAAACCCGAAGTTTGTAATCTTTTTACTTTATTATCAAACATAAAATTTTCATGCTTACAAAGTAAATACTTGATGTTACTAAGCATCTTTAACTCTAAATTTTCATCCAAAACTCTTAAGGAGTCAATGATTCTCCCCATCCCTTCAAAATTATTTTTTAGAGTGTAATTCAAAAATATAAAAAACTTAAAAGGATAAGGGCTCTCGTCACGAGCTTGATTACCATGATCCTAAGTAAATAATAAACTCACATTACCACTACTTCATATCAAATCAGGATAATGGCTCATGATTATTAAGTAATCATAAGACAAGGGGTCTCATCATGAGCCAGCTTGTTCAGTTCAATTATAACCAGTGAATGGCATTGTCACTTTTTGTTCATCAAGGCAGGACAATGACTTCTTAAGAACAAGAAAGGGATGAGATAATGAATCATTTATGGTTAAAAGGTAACCTTGTTGAGGCTATGAATGCCCGCTGGCAGCAATGGCTCTACCTATGACAAAAGGAGTAAATCAAAAGGCTAAGTTAGAAAGAGACACTTAATTGAGCTTTTAAACTATTTAATGATTGATATATAGGAATGAAGATATTTATTTATGAAAGGTTTTTGAAAGACTAACAATAAATATGAGTTTTCTATTCAGAGTAATTTTATTCATTCAAACATTCGAAAAAAAAATTGTTTCCTTAATTTTTTTTTTACTTATTTAAAGATACTAGGAAACTATTTTTCAGAGACAACTGGTTCTTCTAGTGAATCGCCAATTTTTGTGGTAGTAAAAAACCCCCATTATTTTAGCTTAGTTACCTTAGAAAATAATGGGGACCATTTTTTATTTTTTAGAGTAAAACAAATAATACCCTTAAGAAATTCATTTAGATAGCAATAGGAATCAAAGGGGGGTAAAAACGTTGAATTTTGGCCTTAAAAAAACTTGAGTGGATAAAGATCGCAAAACCGCAATCGCAATATCACAATGTAACACATATGACTCCCAAAATCCACTCGACACATATTGTGATGTGATATATATCAAATCACTTTAATAAAGGGAAAAGTGAATTTTTCAAACAAACTCTATAAGGAAAATATTACGGGACCCACTTCCACCATGTAGGCTATTGCAAATTTCAATTCACATTTCGCAAGTTCTACCCTAAAGGTCTTAATGTCATACTACACATTTCCCCGATGTGATATAGTCTATTGCATTGCACTTTTTCTTCGTAACTACTCTTTACCTTCATCCATATTTGCCGATATTGTGATTGCGATATTGCAATCGGAAAAATGAAGCCGATCAAAATTTTATAAAGATTCACACACGAGTAACACTGCGATGAGACAAATCTCATTTTAATGTTGGAATGATTACATGGGCATATCAACCCATACTAACCATAAATTCCATATAAATTAACAGTTTTATAGCCCATGCCTCCAAAAATAATTAGACTGCAAGAAGCATTGAATTTATATATCCACAACGTGCCAAGTTTCATTCATTTAATTGCTTCCATTATTATGGTACTTG
Source organism: Pinus albicaulis (assembly GCA_034641835.2). NCBI lineage: Eukaryota > Viridiplantae > Streptophyta > Pinopsida > Pinales > Pinaceae > Pinus > Pinus albicaulis. The sequence continues at coordinate 1,489,304,410 of CM076575.1, read as the reverse complement.
TGAATTTGTAAAACCAAAGCTACTTATTTCTACTCATCATTTATCATTTTTCGCAAGTGATTCCAAATAAACATAGTTCTTTGGAGATGTCGAAAGCTCTTAAGAAAGCGAAGAAACCTATGGCCCCTGTGAATCTTGCACCTACTGTAAGTGAAAAAAAAGAGATGCTTCCTCTGTTTACAGACACAACATGCAGACCGTAAAGTGGATCTTCCTCCTAGGAAGCCATGTACAAGTTGTTTGAGGATGAAACCCCATAGGGTTAAAAGAAAAGTTACCGTTGATGCTTTCAATTCCTCAGAAGCTACTACGGAAGAAGTGGCCAATTCTTTTATGCATTGAATTAAAGTGCACCTAAAATCCTACCATATATAGATATGGTAAGATGGATAATTTTCAACCTCAACATTGGGGACATGACTTTCTTAACCTGTAGAGGAACAGTGATAGGTTCCTTTAAAGCCGAAGACTTGAAGTTGATGTACCACATCCCAGACCCAGAAAAGGTCTATGACAAGGAATTTATGGCGCAATTCGCTGGTGAGAACGAGTTGAAGTCAAATCCAATAAAGAAATGGAGAAGAACCTGAATAAACACAAAAATGATGATGAGGGTATGTATTCTATTGACACACTTTCTAGTCCCTATTGTTATGTTGCTGTAATGATGTCTAGGCTCTTTGGTCAACCTGGCACTACCAAATTTTCAGTTGAATGGGTTCCCCTAATGGAAGCAGTCATAGACTCTTATATTATGGATTGGGGAACAATTTTGTCCAAAAATATAATTTCTACTGAAATTTTGGAATATAGGAAAAATTGTTCTATTTCCTCCAAAATCACCCCCCCCCCCCCTCCCGCCCCCATTTTATATGACTGTGTATATAATGGACATTGTATGTTTCACTTTAGATATTCCATCCATGGGTTGGAAATGGACTACCTAGGACCCTATCCCCATTAATATCTATCATAGCATGCTATGGGAGTCAAAATATGAAAACCATTTTTATAAAGTCTGCCATGCATTTATGCTCCCTTTGTTTCAAGTTGTGTTCAATGAGAAAGCCCCCAGGTTGTCAAAAGAAGCTCAAGCTAATTTCTCCTCCACTGGAAAATGTTTTGGAGAATAATTTTTAACCTATGTCAGAGTATTTGGGAGCCTACCTTGGGCTCATGTTTTACTGTTATATGTTCCTAATAAGATTTTTGCAAGAGAAGTAGCTTATCAAACTGTTGGCAATAGATTAAACATGTTTCTTAAGGAATATAAGAAAGCATCATGGCCCTCCTTTCCAATTAATTGTGGTGTTTACGCCTTTGAAAATTATAAACATGCAGGATTAGAGGTTAGCCAAATTGAATGTTTGAAATTGTTTACAATTTCAAATAGAAAATATGACTCGAATAAAGTTTCCAATTATTTTACCACCCAATTTAAAATCATGCCTTTTGTACATGAAGATGATGATTTCGATGAATTATTTGAGACAATCGATAATTAATCCGCAGTTCAGAAGTTAGCAGCCCTATGACTCCATCCACAGTAGTTGTCAAAGTTTAAACAATACAAGAACAATATATTAGAAGGAATTTCATTGAAAATGCTGGAAGTATCCCAACCCTTAACAAAAAAGGAAAAGGAAAAAGAACCGAAACCTAAGGATACTGAAGTCCTTAGTAAAACTGAAGAAGATAAATCTGTTGAATTTCAAACCATGGAATTAGATTTCCTAGGTAATTTGAATGATTTCTGGAAAGAGTATAACCAAAAAATCCAAGGATACCAAGAAGTGATGATTACTGGTCATCAACAGATTGTGCAAATACCTCAAAGTAAAAGTCAGGACCCATTCACTACTGAGCCCTCTGACAATTTAGTTAGCACATAGCAAGTGGAATTCATCCCGACCTTCCCCACTAAAGAAATTGTACTTAAAATTGAGGAAATCCATTCTCTGGATATATTATTTAGTACTAAACATAAATCAATTACGAGAAGACAATGAAAAATAATAAGAACATAAAAATATCAACTCCTTGTCCTAAGATATGTTTCAATGGAAGTTGTATAGAAAGATCAAGCAAATCCTTCACAGGATCTAACTCATCTGACCCAGTTCGTAGGATCTTATGCATCTGCAACTATAGATAAAGCTTATGAGGTTCAACAACTGATGAAAGAAAGGATGAAAGAATCATCCATTTAGAACCTGAGCTATAGACAGAGAAGCAAAACGTCAACCAACAACTACAGGTGCAAGTAACACAACTCCAAGAGAGAATTGACCAATTACAATTACAACACCAAACTGAAATCAATTCAAAGGACACTCAAATTCATTCATTGCGGTTTAATATAGAGAAATTGAAATATAATCCAAAGATATATTAATTCAGAAAAGACACATTGAAACTAAATACCCTACTGGCACAAAAACAAGTTATTTTTCGTCAAACATTGTCAAACATCCTTGAATTATGTGAGCAAAGCGATTCAATAATGAATCAAATATCAGACCAGAGGATCAGTTTCAATGAGAGTGATGATAAAGTGTCACAGTATGTTACCTGGCATGATAGTACTAATGGCCGAAAGGCCAGCCTACACAGGATTGAGGACTCTAAAAAGGAAATATTGTTTACTGAATGGGAAATACAATTGAAACATGATGAAAGAGCCATCTGTAGAGAAAAATATGTGGCTAATAATAAATTTGAAATTGTCAGTCAAAATCTCATCGTTGCCAATATTGTTGATAGATTCCCTCCTAGTTCGCTTCCTATTGTGAAAGATTTGATAAGAAAATGACAATATGTTTCAAATTTCAAAGAGGAAAACATCAAAAAGTTGGAAAAACTGGATTGGGCTAAGTATTGGAGATAATAGGTAAAGCCACATAGCCAATGGCTTATGTTGTGTTGTCTTACAGATACTTCCTCCTACATGTTGCCTCCACTTTCATATGCGGTTTTCACTCGACAACTGCACATCATGCTAGGCCAACCTCCCGAGTTTAAGCCTATGATTAACATCCTTCAGGTGAAGGAACGAATGACTGATGAGATAACAAGACAACCATCAAGCAAGTCACCCCTTTAAATTATGTTTCTGTTTAATTTTCACTTATTTTAAGGACAATTTTTTAAACCTCCTCAACTTTTATTGTAATTACTATTTTTAATACTTTCTATTTTATTATATAAACCCCTTCATGCATTTTAAGAAGGGGTCCTGGAATTTTGAAAGGAATACTTTACAAAAGTCACACTTTTGTACTCTTAAAGTTTTCTTAATAGATAGGGACAGACCAAATACTGTTTCTCAAATGAGAAGAGTTACTATATACATAATACTTTTATCCTATATGTTATATTTTTTTTCAAATGAGAAATGGTTAATTTTTCTTATGATGTTTTTTTTATGTATATATTTGAAAAATAGTCATGCATTAACTCACTTTTGAACATGTTAGATTGTTATCTTTTGGTACATATCCAATGCATGAAGTAAACAGTTGCGATATAGTCTTATACAATTTATTTACTTAACTATTTAATTAAATCAATTATTTCAATTTTTTTTCATATCTCTAAGTGTTTGTATAATGTTTATTTGCATTTGTTGAAATATCATCTTTATAAATCGCACAAATAATATATTTCATCCCGGGCTACATATAGATAGATATATTATTTACTTCAAGATTTTTATCACTCCCATCTACCAAGTTATAGACACTTATAATACCATCAACTCACCCAATTATATTTCTCTGGGAAACTGGTTCCATAAATCCAATAGGAGCCACCATACCAAACATAAAAGGGACGTTTTTTAAGTCCCCGACCGGGTGGTTTTCCCTGATGTTGTTGCATTTATTTTCATGGCCTCAACACTTTGACCATGATGAACATATACTTTATTCTAGTACCTTGTGTCATGCTAGATATGGGAACATCAACTATGATAGTATTCTCTTAATAAAGATAAATGGTGTTTCTAGATTTCCCACCACTCCAAGGAACTTGAAGTAGTGTGAGGCATGTATCAGGTATAAACAAAACAAGTAGGCTTTTCATGATTCCAATTTGAGAACATGTAGAATGCTATAGATAATACACTATAATTTGTGTGGCCCCATGTATGTTACCTCTATCTTTGGTAATAAGTATATCATGAGTTTTATTTATGACTACAACAAAATGTGTTGGGTTTATTTGTTCAAACAAAAATATCTAGCATTTGAAACATTTAAAAAATTTCATCTATGGGTTGAAATGAAGATCAGTCTTATATTGGCACTCTTTATACTAATAATGGAGGGGAGTTTATTTCTAATGAGTTTGAAAATTACATTTTCCAACATGGGATAAAGTAGTAAAATATTTTTCTTAGTATAATTCTTAGCATAATTCTAAGAAGAAAAATGAATAGGGCAATCATAAATATGGTAAATTAAATGCTAATGTGAAGTTAATGTTTTGGGAAGATGTAGTTTTAACTGTAATATATGTGAAAAATAGAAGTCAACCTGATGGTATTGGAAACATTAAGACTCCTTATGAAATATGGTGTGTTTGTTTAACTTCCTTTCATGAGGCATCTCAAGAACTTTTATTCCACTTGTTTTCTTAATTCCTAAGGACTAGAGAAATGAAGTTAGTTTAAAGAGAAAAAAACTATAAATTTTTGGGGGTACTCAATTACAATCAAGGCATATCATCTTTAGGATGAGGTAAATAGAAAAATGCAATATTTGCATAGACATGTTCTTTATTGAATCAATTAAGAATCACAAAGCTGTCGAGTTGTAGCTTGATCACCTAGATAGATTCATCCATGTAAATACATATCATGAGTTTGATGATGAGATTCCAAATCTTGAAGGGGGTCCCTATCTTGGATTAAAATGTAGAACCTCATTTTGAGGTGCCATTTACCCCTCGTGAAGAATATCTAGTGTCTTATTTATGACTAGGATTCTAGTGTCTTCAATTAGATAATGTGATTTATTTTAATGAAAGGATGAACCTTGATGGGAATGCAACACTATCTCAATCAATGGAGAAACCTAGCCTATCTCATAAAGGTTTACTGAGGCTCATAAAAAAACTTGAAAATTTTCATCTTGATGAGGTTGGAAAGACATGAACTAGAATCTCAGCAAGAAAAAATGATGGAGGTGATGTCGAACTCAAATTTAGGTGATTCAAATGATATGAATGTTGAATTAAATTAATTTTATCTACTAACATTAAAACAAACTCCTTTGACAAAGCCACTTCTCATGATGAGTTAAAAGAATTCATGTAAAAGGAGTTTCATAATCTCATCAATAAGGGGATATGGAAGTTAGTGGATAATCAATATTAAAGGGGGGATTCACACCTTAGATCAATATGGATTATTTGTTTGAAGTGCCATATTTCCATGATGAATAAGATCCAACTACTACATCCAAATAGGGAGTTCAATTAGATTATGTGATTGGTAGGATTGAAATGATAAACCTTAATGGTAATGTAACACCATATCAATTAGTGGAGTATATTGGGCCATCTCAAAAGGTACAAATTGGTTCACAAAGACACTTGAAGGTGTTCATCTCAATAAGGTTGTGAATATAGGAACTAGAAGCTCAACAGTGACAATATGATGGAATCAATGTAGAAAATTCAGATTTATGTGATGCAAATGATGTGGATGTTTCACATGATTGAATTAAATTTAACTACTAACATTGAACCAATTTTATTTGAAGAAGAAACTTCTCATGCTCACTAGAAATAAGCCATGTTTAAGGACTATATTTCTCTTATCAAGAATGGGACATGGAATTTGGTGGGTTCTCCATTACGAACCAAGCCAATGGGATGCAAGTTGGTCTACTTTGCAAGCATTAGGTGAGGCTTCTGGAAAAATGATATGCATAGAAAGAAGTCATACACTATGAGGATGAATTTTCCATACAAAAAAATGGGATATCATTCATGCATTGTTGGTCGTGGCTACAAAAAAAAGGTAGGAATTTCATCATATGGATGTGAAGACAACCTTCTTCAATGAATACTTGAAAGAGAATGTATACATGTCTCAACTAGAAGGATTTGTTGTAAAGGGTAAAAAATATAATGTATGCAAGTTCATTAAACCTCTATATGAAAAAAAATAAGAGACGTATTAAAAGCTAACTAAGAATCTTTTGAGATCAATTGTGGACATTTTAATTTTGACAATACAACTATGATTGATGAGAAAGTTGGAAAAAATATTGTATATCTCGTTGTATATGTAAATGATTATTTGATAATAAGGAACAATGAAACATATATTAGATTCGTAAGGAAATAATTGAAGAAAAGGTTTCAATATGAGAAATATAGGACATCTTTACTATTACTTGGGTATTGTAGTAACTCAAAATCCAAAGCATGTATTCATTTGACAAAAAATCCATGCGATAATAGTTTAATAAACTTGGCATGGTTGATTATAATCCTCTCTACTCCATTGGAGGAAAAATCAAATCTCACACCAAAAGAAGGAAATGAATTTAAGGATATAACTAAATATAGATAGCTTGTAGGGAATCTTATTTCCTTACTACTACCAAATCAATATTTCATTGTCGTTGGGATAATTTTTAAGTTCATGAAAAACCTTGTGAAGGACATTCGTGCACGAAAAATAGAGATCGAAGGGACTTGAAGGGAATTTAAGACTTTGGGCTCAAAAAATTTTATGCAGAGGAATTCAATCTAGTTTTTCATACAAATCTGTATGGGGATAAAGAAAATGGAGTTTCTACTTTAGGAAATTTCAACAATTATCTCTTAGAGATCACACAAACAATCAGTTACAATGTATTCTAATATAGAGGCAGAGCATGTGGTTGTTAGAAGCAACAAAGGAGATTGTTTGGCTCGTGAGGATACTAGAGGATTTGTAGGATAAATAGGTAAATACTACTCCAGTTTAGATTGACGATATTTTGCAATCTAATTATCCAAAAATATAAGATTACATGATCAAATGAAACACATAAAATTAAAATATCAATAAGTAACTACTACTCCTTTTATTTTGCAATCAAATTGACCAAAAATCTTAGATTCCATGATTCTAAAAAAAATTTCATGATGTTCTTATTAAATCTATATATCACCTTTTGATTCATTTCTTGATCGAATAACATCCTTAGCAAATTCATCCACCACACCAACTTCTTTGTGAAGGCACCTCTCGGATCTAACGTTGAGTAGGCACTTGATCCTCACCATGACCTCTGGAGCTATCGTAAGTAATCTTCTGACTGAAATCTCTGTGGTGGAGTCAAATGCTTCTACAATCCGCCTAGTAGGAAGATAAGTATGGAGGGAACCCAGATCGATCCCATACGTAACTCTGCAAATATTTTCAAATGAAAATCTCTGTAGAGTATCCTGCAGATCCACAGGCTCTTCGTGTTGAACCATGAGGTGATTCTGAATTCCCACTGCACCGTCTTGACCACAAAATTCTTGAGTGACTTTGTTTTTGAATTCATAGTAGGCAAAATTCCTCTACATCTTTCATACCTCCCTGTCGGCGTTGAATATTACTCTGCCCAAGAAATCATGGAAAATGAATTTAAAACATTATCCTTGGGATAATTGTCAAAGTTGGTTTTCAGAACATATTCCACATTTGCAGGATTCGAAGTGACAAATCCCGGGATTCCTCCCATAGTTGATATCGTCACACTCTGCTATGGTGATGAAGCAATAATATATGTGTGCCACTCAAGAAGCATGTGATGATTTCTCAGGAATTCAATCGGAGACTTTACAATCATTGATGGACTATTAATGTATTGGTGTTTGGAAATACTATATGTGCATGGAAATGTAGAGCAAGCTAATGATAAAAATGGATAGGTATATATATATATATATGAGGGTGCAACAGATTAGAGTTTTCTCTAAGAGATCGTATGGCGGCATCTTCAAGGGGGAGGGATCCCCTCCTACTGGAATGTAATGGCAAGGGAATACAATAGCAAACAAACGAGGTCCCAAGGGGGATCTACCCCCAATGTAGGCCCAGTGTTGAGAGCAGCATGATAGGATAAAATGAGAGGGAAATGTCTGCGAAGAGATATGAAAAAACCTCGATTTGTTATCCCTGAAAATAAAATGGATGAGTACCAAATTTACATGAACTATCATGCATTTATATGCAAATTCCACTAGCACATTTTTCCCAAATTCCGATGGCCAAATTGTCGTTCTTGCAACACATAGGCATCCCAAGAGCGACGTTTTGAGGTGCGGAAAAATGTAGTTTCTCCTAACGTCAGACTTCCGACACTTGACTTAAATGTTGGTATAGCGATGATATCTCCGACGTTTTATTTTGGTGTCGCAATTCCGACGTCTCATGAATCGTCACGTTTCCGACAGGCACAAGCGTCGCCAGTCCGATGCCTCCAAACATCGCTATAACAATGGTACTATACGTCAAAATACCAATGGAAAAAACATTTAAAAAAAAACTAGACATCGCTAGAGCAATGGCACTAAAAGGTCAGAAGACCGACGAAACCAAAAAAAAAAAAGTAAACGCCGCCAAAACGATGATTCTAAATAGTCGGAAGACCGACAAAACAATTTTTTTTAAAGTAAACGTCGCTAGAGCGACGGTGCTAAAATTTTGGAATACCAACGACGCAAACGATTTTTAAAAAAATTAACGTCAGTGTACCAATAGAAACAAACCATTTAAAAAGAAAAAATGTTGGATAAGCTAGTGTTGGAATATCGACGCTAACAATATAATATTTAAAAAAAACATCAGAAGAATTTACTGTATCATATAGATGCTTTGATACTCAAAGTCCACAAGATACTTGTCAATTACTGAAGCGGAAGATGACATTACAAGACTTGTAGCATAAGGAGAGAACTGACCAATTGCCTTCCATATGATTTGAATAGAGGGAAGTTGCTTACCTGGCTGCATGAGAATGGATTTTTTCTCCTATTTCATCTGAAGAAATTGATGAGGCAAAGGAGCAGGTAGTGCCAAGACCTAGAACTGTACCAGTAGTTGCTCGTAGGATGATTGATCATGCTTTGGGAAAGAGGATATTGGTAGATTCATCTTCTGAGAAGCTTGATGTGGTTAAAAATATCGAGTTTCAATGTGCATATGAGAATATGACAGAAAAATGATTGAATCATGCATCATCACAAATAAAAAGAGTAGCACCATAGCCTGTAAAGGACGGTTGTGAATAGACACTTGCTACAGCTACGAAAAGAATGATTGCAAAATACTTTAACGTAGATGCTTTATGCACGGATCACAAAAGCAAGGACAAGGTGTTGGATACAAAATTTCCATATATATATGTGAAAATGGAGCATAAAAATTGGGTGAGACATTACAGGATGTTGCCGCAACACCACAGACTACAAGGGTCATTTTGGGATAGTCACCTTCTACAGCAGTTAAAAGAACGATGAGCAGGAACTTGAAATTGGAGGTTCCCTGTATAGATGATAAAATGACAGATAAAGATGCAAACACAATGGTTCCTTTTATAGATGAGAATATGACAAAAAAAACCTTGATTGATTTATCACAAGTTACAAATGTGTCTTTGCAGCCTGCAAAATCCACTTTTGAATACAAACTCGCAGCAGCTGCTAAGAGAATGTTTACCCAGGCATTTGGGCTTCCATTTGCAATTTGTCCTTCTAAAGGTGCTTTAGACTTAAAAATAAGATGTGAAATTGGAAGAAACAATGTTGTGGATGTGGAAAGTGTTGGAAATATTGTCATTCATGGCAAAGGAGAAGATAGGAGTAGCACCTGAATTATCGTCAAGACAAAGGAGCACAAAGGAACAATAGTTAAGCAGCAAAGGTAGAAAGGCAACATTGGACAAGAAGCAGAGGCAACAGATGAAGCAGGTAGGTAACTAGAAGCAGAGACAACGAATTGAAGCAGAGGCAGCAAAGAAGCAGAGAGGTAGCGGAGTTACAAGATACAGCAAGGGCCAAGGGTTTGAAAATCCTCAGGCAAAATTGTTAGAAGGGCCATCAATTGAAGACCAGGCCAGATAAGAATGTAAAGTAATTGACATTTCATGTCGATGTGGTGATGTGCAATTACCTGTGCATTGATGATTTAATGTGTGAGGTGATCAAGGTTTATAAACAGTTTTGAATAAACTCTGTGGCAAGGGTTAGAATTAGAGATTCTGTGTATAAATTGAATAAATTGATGGTTTCTGAGACATGATTAATGTCGATTTTCTTTGAATTGAGTACCATAGATTTACATAGTGATGGAGTGGCCACAGTATTGTGAGTTTGGGGTTTGAAGCTCATATAGGGCTTTTATTGTAATGGGAGTTGAATTGAGGTTGCAGGAGCATGAAACTTGAAGGCACAAAGTAACAATCCTTGAATATGTTGAGAGGAAGAAGGTATGTTGGAGAGGTTTAATTACTGGGTGGAACCCTAATTCTACTAAACTATGAAAGAGAACCAGTATTTTTACAATCAAAAATTTGAGGTTCAATAATGAATTGAAAGCAGTCTTCAATAAAGAAGAATTGGAGCACCGTCGAATGAATAGATTGGAAGCACCATAAGTGATGGCGCAGTTTGAAGAGAAGCGTAACTCTGGTTATGTAGAAGAAATCAAGTTAAAGATGCGTGATCGAATTAGAAGGTGCTGGGGTTAATCAACTGAAATCCAATGATTCGTTGAGTAAATAAGAAGGCGGAACCATGAATAAAAAAGAAGGCGGAACAGTGAATGAGGAGGCAGTTTTGAGAAATAAAACCAGCAGTATCGCATGGCTAATTAAGTGGTAAGTTTTTTTTCCTTTTTGAACATGATAAGGTTAGCCGGTGGACGCGTGGAAAAGAGAGGTTTTTAAAAACCATTTTTATCACGTAATTTCTGATAAATAAGCTTCGTGCATCTTGGTAGCGCGATGATCATCAGATGGGTGAGTAATTGAGTTTTGGAACACGAGGAGAGATAGACCGTTGGATCACAAGTGAAGTAGCACAGGCGAAAGGTACGTTAAAAGAATAGTGAGACCAAACGGGCATTCATATATTTGCGGGGTTTGGTTTTAAATTAAAATCAAGGTTTTATTATAATGTGGAAGGCGAAATATATGTTAACATATCGTGGTTGATGTGAGATGGTAAGGCCATGAGCCATTATTATATTAAGCTTTGAATATTGTTTGAGGTGAGATGAAAACGCAGTTAAAGGAAAGTGGAACCTTGAGTCAATAAACGGAACTGTGAGCCAATGTCTGATGAACAGTAAAGGCAGTTTCGACTAGTGGGCTCGTGTGACTTCTAAAATGGTAAGTTGTTTTACCTTTTTGAACACGATAGTGTTCAGCATGTGACGCGTGGCAAAAGTGGTTAATCGAAAATCATTTTTATCGCGTGATTTTGAGAATTCAAGGAGTGAGTAGTTGTGTTACACGACAATCGTCGGATGTGGATCGATGGAGATCCAACGGTGGACGCGCATCAAGTTGCTTGAGAATTAATTAATGGGTAAGTCGAAATGCTGTGGGTCCCAATTTTTATTATATATTGAAGTCTGGGTTTTAACCAAGGTCGGGTTTGATATATGTTCATGACCATTGTGGCCCGGACATTCATATTTTTCGGCATTCAGGAGTTTAAATAAGGTTTCCACTTGGAATGAAATCTTAAATAAAATGGGTTTCAATATGGCTTATTGACCATTGGGGTTAAATTATAAAACCTGAGTTATATGCCGAGACTTATATAAAAGTTTCAACATTAAATTGTTAAGTTTGCCCAGATTTGAGTTTGGTTGGAGAAAAAATTTGGGATGCATTTTTATATGCACAATGAACTTGGAGAATGTAGGTTTGGCAGGGGTACATGCATAGAAAGCAGGAGAGTATGCAGAACTGTTACACTACAGCAATAAAAAAGATAAGCACACAGTGAGCCAAGAACTGAAAGGGTTGAATGAGATATATCTGTTGCAAATGTAAATGTAAATGTTTTAATTAATTTTATATTGTTTGTGATGCAAAGGCAAGTCTTCGTAGGAAAATAAATACCCCACTGTAATATTGAAATGTATACATATTGTTATATTTCTCTAAATGTGCTAGGCAAGAAAACGAGAAGGTGGAAGGCAAAGAGTCATGGTTGTTCATTTCGAATTCCCTGTGGAATGCAAACAGTTATGAGGTGATCTCCATAAATAATGTTACCAACATATGCATAGAGAGGTTAGAGAATGGAGAGATGAGGTAGAGAGGGTAAGAAGAAGGAGGAGCAGATATAGAAGCTGTGAAGATTCAGAGATGATATAAGGCAAATATGAAGGCTGGTGGACAGCAATGAGGAAGGAACAAAACAGAGCTGATATCCAGGTAAATCAACATGTGTTTTTTTTCAAAGAGTGAGGAAGTTGGTGCTTCCATATCAAGTTGTAGCTTGATAGATGTCAGTTGTAGCTGGCTGAGGTAGGAGCCTCCTATAGGTTGTAGCCTACATAAAATAGATGGGAGTTGGAGCTTCCTTGCAAGTTGTAGCTTGCAGAATTGAGGTAGGAGTCTCCTGTAGGTTGGTGCCTACAAAAAATCAGTGGTGAGAGGGAGTTGGAGCTTGCCTTTGCATCACAACAATAATAAGATGTGGTTTTCTCCCTTATGGGTTTCCACTTATATCTGTTGTCTATGTGCATGATGTTTATGTGTTGATATGGTGTATCTATTCTGCTTAATACTTGTTGCTCACATATTAAGGTTGCTGTTACATTATGTAATAAGTTGATCATGAAATGAAGGTGTAAATAAGTTTAAAGGAAAGTTTTAAAAGCCCATGAATGTGTTAAACTGATTCACCCCCCTCTCAGTTTAACTAAGGGTTCAAAAATTGGTATCAAAGCGGGTTCCTTTGGTGTAAGCCTTATAGCTTGAAGGAGATCTGGTTGAGTCATGGACTATCAAAATGTACCTGTGCTAAATACAACAAAATTTCCTGAATGGAGAGATAAGGTTAAAACAGATTTAATGGCTTATGAACCTGAGGTATGGAAGCTTGTATGTGATGGTTATTGCACAGACTCTACCTCTTTGCAAGAACAACAGTGGAATGCCAAGGCAAAATGTGTAATATATAACAGTATTCATAACAAGAATCTTGAATTAATAATGGATCTAACCTCTACAAAATAAATCTGGGATAGATTGCATTTCATGCATGAAGTAGACACTAGGGGTTGCATTGTCAAGAAGGAGAAGATAATCAAGAAGAATAAAAATTCATGTCAAAAGGAAAATGTTCAAAAAAATGAGGTACCTGCTAGTGTGAATGGAAGTAAGTTCCATGAAGAAATTATAGTGAAATAACAAACCAAACTTGACATTGCCTTGACTGAAATAGGAAGATTGAAGAATTAAAACAAATACCTTAAGACATTGGTGCAAATATGTGATGAAAGATAATATGAAGATAAGGAAGAAATTGTTGGCCTTAAGGCACAACTTGAAGAAGCGAGGAAAGTAGAAGACACTCTGCTACAACAAATGAGAGAGAATAGTTTGGAATGTGGAAGATTGGAAGAAGAGGTGGTAAGCCTAAGGATGAAATTAGAAAAGGCCAAAATTGAACTAATTATGAATATTCCACAAATGAAAAGCTCTGGACAGTTGGACCAAATTATAAATGCTCAAAGGTCTCCTCTCATAAAGACTGGGATAGGCTATGAAGGAGAAACAAGTAAGTCAAAGGTAGAAGATAACAAGAATATCATTTTTGTAAAATTTGTAAAGGATAATGAAGCAGCTCAGAAGATTCCTACAGAAGTAGAAGCCAGCAAGAACATGATTTGTAAAGAAACAAACAGAAACAAGCAGCAACATGAAAGGACAGAGAATGAGAGGATGAAACAATCAACTTCTAAAGGCTCATACGCTCCTACGGATGAATTGAACAAATTCAAAAGATGTCAAAGGAGGTTCTTTCCTCCTATGAAAAATATCACATGTTTCTCTTGTCATAAACCAGGACATATTGCAGCACATTGTAAGACAAGGCATATCAAATTTAACCAGAAAAAGATGCAGCAAATGAGAATAACCCCTCAAGCAAGCAAATGGAAAAGAAAATCTTTCATCAGGTACACAAATCATTTACATGGCTACTTCTATTCATGTAATGAATTTGAACATGTAGCATCTCAATGTAAGACAAAGAGAATCAAGTTTAACCAGCAAAAGATGCAGCAAATGAGAAGACTACCTCAAGCAAACAAATGGAAACGACAACCACTCACCAGGTACACTAATCGATTCCATGGCTACTGTTTTTCATGCAATGAATTTGGACATAAATCTTTTGAATGTGAATTGTGTTAAAAAAGGGGAACAAAATATTATACATCAGCTCAAACGTACCTTGGTAAAATAAGATGTTATGTATGCCTCAAGCTTGGTCACAAAGAAAAATACTGTAAACTACCATATACATTAAAGAACTCTAGACAGATGATGGAATCTAATCCAACCCGACAAAACTGTGAATCATTATGAAGAACCCTAATAAAGTTTGGAAGGAAAAGAGAAAGGGGGAGCCTGTTAACTCAATAACATAATGAATCCATCATAGTCTCAGGGGGAGCTGCTCTAAGAAGAAACATCCCAAGGGGAGAGAAGTCCACAAATAGTCCCCATGAAAGTAGTCTAAGAAGAGCTCCTTGGAATGAGAACAGCTATAAGATCAGGAAGGGAAAGGACAATTTCTCTAACAAAGAACTATAGAGGAAGAAGAATACCTGAAGCACACAATAGCCAACAGGTTGATGGAAGGAGAGAAGGCAGCAAGTAGCCATGATGGTAGAGGGAACATCAGCGATGAACATGTAAGCTAAGAAGACATCAGCACATTAAGTGATGAATGGTTAAAATCACAAAAATTATGTTTCGAGCTACATAACTGGAAAGACCCATAAAGGATGATCACATTGTGCATCATACTGCTAGAATTAATAATAAATCACATTAAGAAGGATGAGTAAGAGAAGTGCCTATCATCATTATATCATTACATCATTCATATTTGAAAAGTCCCCATGGAATAATGCAATTAAGTGAGTGATAAATCTCTGAGTGATTTTCCCATGAAGATTCCTAGTATAGAAATTGAAGATGTCTTCCCGAAGATCATTATGTTAGAACAGTTGAATTGAATATAAAGCAGAAATGATTCTGGAGCAGTCCTAGAAAGGAATATGCAATGGCATTCCTTTGAACAGAATGACAGAATAAGAAAAATGGTTAATGATGCCAAGATCAGATTTAGTATATTGATGATTGTTAGTGTGAATTGTGGAAAGCATTGATGTAAGATTTGATGAAGATCTACCAAACAGAACAAGAAGTACAAGATGCAACAATCATCCAGAAGATCAAATCATTGGGGACAAGAGTGTGGGAGTCCAGACAAGAAGATAGCTTGTTGATCAGACAGAAGAAGTATACCTAGCCATGCTATCTCAAATAGAGCTAAAGAAGTTCGAAGAAGCCAGCAAAGACAAAAATTGGGTAAATGCTATGAATGAGGAACTGGACCAAATTGAGAAGAACAATACCTGGGAATTAATTCCAAGACCCACTGGGAAAAATGTCATTGGCACAAAATGGATATTCAAGAATAAGATGAATGAACAAGGGCAGGTAATCAGAAATAAAGCCAAACTTGTATGCAAGGGATATTCACAAATTGAAGGTCTTGATTATGATGAAACATTTTCCCCTATAGCCAGAATGGAAGCAATTAGAATGTTTTTGGCCTTTGCATGCTATCATTATTTCAAGGTATATCAAATGGATGTGAAGTCTACCTTCCTGAATGGAGATATAAAGGAAGAAGTCTACATGGAACAACCTGAAGGATTCTCATTAACAGATAAACATGACTATGTGTGTAGATTAAAGAAAACCTTATATGGTCTGAAACAAGCTCCTCGTGCATGGTATTCAAGGCTGGACAAATACTTGCAAAAAAAAGGTTTTAAGAAAGGAAGAGTAGACAACAATTTGTACATAAAGGCTAATGAAAATGAACTCCTAATTGTAGTAGTATATGTAGATGACATCATGTTTGGTAGCAGCAAAGAGAAGTTAACAAAAGAATTTGCTGAAGAAATGAAATCAGAATTTGAGATGTCTATGATTGGAGAGCTCACCTTCTATTTAGGACTTCAAATTCAACAAAATAACACAAGAACATTCATCTCACAAGAAAAATACTTAAGAGAGGTGTTGAAAAGGTTCCAAATGGAAGACTGCAAACCTGTGTCAACTCCCATGATCACTGGGTGAAAACTATGTGCTAATGATGGATCTGCAGATATAGACCAAAGACTGTACAGATCCATGATAGGAAGTCTACTATATCTAACTGCCTCTAGACCAGACATTATGTTGGCAGTAGGACTTGTGGCAAGATATCAAGCAACACCAAAACAAAATCACTTACTAGCAATCAAGAGAATATTCAGATATCTACAAGGAACTGCACATTATGGGCTATGGTATCCAAAAAGAAAAAGCTTCACTTTGACAACATATACAGATTCAGATTGGGCCAGCTGCATGGATGACAGTAAAAGCACAAGTGGAGGTGCATTTTATTTGGGAAAAAGTCTGGTGGCATGGCTAAGTAAGAAGCAAACTTCTATCTCTCTATCTAAAACAGAAGCAGAATACATAGCAGCAGTAGCATGTTGCACACAAGTAATGTGGATGAAAAAAACTCTCCAAGACATGAAGGTAAGCATGGATGATCCCATTTCAATCAAATGTCACAATACAAGTGCAATAAGTATATCAAAAATCTTGTATTTCATTAAAAAACAAAGCACATCCCAATTAAGTACCATTTCCTCAGAGAACAAGTAGCACAGAAAGTAGTGAAGTTGGAATATGTACCAACAAAGGAACAAACAATAGACATATTCACAAACCTCTTGCTAAAGAGCCATTCGAATATCTAAGAGACAAACTAGGGGTAGTTTCTGCAGATGTTACTCTCTGACATGAAAAGAAAGCATCATTATAGGGGGAGATCAGAAAAGAAAGCATCATTCCAGGGGGGAGATCAGTCAACAAATATTGTCACAAAAGAGCCAGAGCTAGTAAGCAGTGCATGGAACAGGTCCTCAAGATTAGAGTATTAGGGACAAGATTTGGAAACCACGCTAGGAAATGTTCAACCCTTTGCCATTGATGTCAAAGGGGGAGGAAAATCAAGCAAAAGAAGAGTATTAAAGTATTTCCATCAATGCCAAAGGGGGAGACTGTTGGAAATATTTTCATTGATGGAAAAGGAGAAGATAGGAGTAGCACCTGAATTATCATCAAGACAAAGGAGCACAAATGAACAATAGTTAAGCAGCAAAGGTAGAAAGGAAACATTAGACAAGAAGCAGAGGCAACGAATGAAGCCGGTAGGTGACTAGAAGTAGAGATAGCAAATTGAAGCAGAGGCAGCCAAGAAGCAGAGAGGTAGCGGAGTTGCAAGATATAGCAAGGGCTAAGGGTTTGAAAAGCCTCGAGAAAAATTGTTAGAAGGACCATCAATTGAAGACCAGACCAGATATGAATGTAAAGGAATCGAAATTTCATGTCGATGTGGTGATGTGCAATTATATGTGCATTGATGATTTAATGTGTGAGGTGATCACGGTTTATAAACAGTTTTGAATAAACTTTGTGGCAAGGGTTAGAATTAGAGATTCCGTGTATAAATTGAAGAAAATTATGGTTGCCGAGACATGATTAATGTTGATTTTCTTTGAATTGAGTACCATAGAGTTACACAGTGATGGAGTGGCCACAATATTGTGAGTTCAAGGTTTGAAGCTCGTATAGGGCTTTTATTTTAATGGGAGTTGAATTGAGGTTGTAGGAGCATGAAACTTGAAGGCACAAAGTAACAATCCTTGAATATGTCGAGAGGAAGAAGGTACATTGGAGAGGGTTAATTACTGGGTGGAACCCTGATTCTGTTAAACTGTGAAAGAGAACCGGTATTTTTACAATCACGAATTTGAGGTTCGGTAATGAATTGAAAGCATTCTTCAATAAAGAAGAACTGGAGCACCGTCGAATGAATCGAGTGGAAGCACCATAAGTGATGGCGCGGTTTGAAGAGAAGCGGAACTCTGGTTATGTAGCAGAAATCAAGTTAAAGAGGTGTGATCGAATTAGAAGGTGCTGGGGTTAATGAACTAAAATCCAATGACTCGTTGAGTAAGTAAGAAGGTGGAACCATGAATAAACGAGAAGGCGGAACAGTGAATGAGGAGGCAATTTTGAGAAATAAAACCAGTAGTATCGCGTGGCTAATTAAGTGGTAAGTTGTTTTGCCTTTTTGAACGCGATAAGGTTAGCCAGTGGACGCGTGGCAAAGAGTGGTTTTTAAAAACCATTTTTATTGCGTAATTTCTGAGAAATAAGCTTCGTGCATCTTGGTAGCGTGATGATCATCGGATGGGTGAGTAATTGAGTTTTGGAACATGAGGAGAGATAGACCGTTGGATCACAAGTGAAGTAGCATGGGCGAAAGGTACGTTAAAATAATAGTGGGACCAAACGAGCATTCATATATTTGCGAGGTTTGGTTTTAGATTAAAATCAAGGTTTTATTATAATGTGGAAGGCGAAATATATGTTAACATATCGTGGTTGATGTGAGATGGTAAGGTCGTGAGCCATTATTATATTTAGCTTTGAATAATGTTCGAGGTGAGATGAAAATGCAGTTAAAGGAAAGCGGAACCTTGAGTCAATAAACGGAACCGTGAGCCAATGTCTGATGAACAGTAAAGGTAGTTTCGACTGGTGGGTTCGTTTGACTTCTCAAATGGTAAGTTTTTTTACCTTTTTGAATGCGATAGCATTCAGCATGTGACGCATGGCAAAAGTGGTTAATCGAAAACCATTTTTATCGCGTGATTTTGAGAATTCAAGGAGTGAGCAGTTGTGTTACGCGACAATCGTCGGATGTGGATCGATGGAGATCCAACGGTGGACGCGCATCAAGTTTCTTGAGAATTAATGAATGGGTAAGTCGAAATGTTGTGGGTCCCAATTTTTATTATATATTGAAGTCTGGGTTTTAACCAAGGTCAGGTTTGATATATGTTCATAGCCATTGTGGCTCAGACATTCATATTTTTCGGCATTTGGGAGTTTAAATAAGGTTTCCACTTGGAACAAAATCTTAAATAAAATCGGTTTCAATATGGCTTATTGACCATTGGGGTTAAATTATAAAACCTGAGTTATATGCAGAGAATTATATAAAAGTTTCAGCATTAAATTGTTAAGTTTTCCCAGATTTGAGTTTGGTTGGAGAAAAAATTTGGGATGCATTTTTATATGCACAATGAACTTGGAGAATGTGGGTTTGGCAGCGGTACATGCATAGAAATTGGGAGAGTATGCAAAACTGTTACACTACAGCAGCAGAAAAGACAAGCTCACAGTGAGCCAAGAACTAAAAGGGTTGAATGAGATATATTTGTTGCAAATGTAAATGTAAATGTTTTAATTAATTTTATATTTTTTGTGATGCAAAGGCAGGTCTCCGTAGGAAAATAAATACCCCACTGTAATATTGAAATGTATACATATTGTTATATTTCTCTAAATGTGCTAGGCAAGAAAACGAGAAGGTGGAAGGCAAAGCGTCATGGCTGTTCATTTCGAATTCCCTGTGGAATGCAAACAGTTATGAGGTGATCTCCATAAATAATGTTACCAACATATGCATAGAGAGGCTAAAGAATGGAGAGATGAGGCAGAGAGGGTAAGAAGAAGGAGGTGAAGATTCAGATATGATATAAAGCAGATATGAAGGCTGGTGGACATCAGTGAAGAAGGAACAAAACAGAGCTGATATCCAGGTAAATCAGCATGTGTTTTTTTTGAAAGAGTGAGGAAGTTGGTGCTTCCATATCAAGTTGTAGCTGGCTGAGGTAGGAGTCTCCTGTAGGTTGTAGCCTACAGAAAATAGATGGGATTTGGAGCTTCCTTGCAAGTTGTAGCTTGCAGAATTGAGGTAGGAGCCTCCTCTAGGTTGGTGCCTATAGAAAATCAGTGGTGAGAGGGAGTTGGAGCTTGCCTTTTCATCACAACAATAATAAGATGTGGTTTTCTCCCTTATGGGTTTCCACTTATATCTGTTGTCTATGTGCATGATGTTTATGTGTTGATATGGTGTATCTAATATGATTAATACTTGTTGCTCACATATTAAGATTGCTATTACATTATGCAATAAGTTGATCATGAAATGAAGGTGTAAATAAGTTTAAAGGAAAGTTTTAAAAGTCCATGAATGTGTTAAACTGATTCACCTCGCCTCTCAGTTTAACTAAGGGTTCAACATAAATTTTTCTTGTAGGTATTCCTTCAAACAAGAATGCCTACCATGTTTCAGATTCAGGTGAATTTATACAAGAGAAGCACTTCCTTGACATCTCATTTGAGACCTGATGAAAATTATTCAAGGGTTGAGGTGGATCAACCCTCTATCAATAAGGCACTAAGAGTTCATCCTCAAAATATTTCGTCAATGGAAAGGATGTCAAATTCACGCATTCCTGGAAGAATTTCCCAGAGGCTGTTTGCACAAGCACTTGGTATACAGGCCGTCTCTTCAACTAGAATTAAGGCTAACCTAACTAGAAACTCAAGTTTTACGACCTATATATCTTCATCTTCCAAGGGTCTTCAAAAAGGCCAGAAAACTTGATCTACATCTGATTATGAAGATTCTAATATAGTAGTTTCGAGTACAGATATGAATATCTCAGCCAATAATAAGTCTCAAGTCTATGATACTGAGATAAATTTTATAGAGTCCAATGATTTTGTCAACTAGAAAATTTTAGGTTCTATTAGTATTGGGAGATAGGCCAAATACTGGATTCGAAATTTCTCGAAATCAATTCCTCGACATCCTAGTATAACAATAGGTTAATACCCAACTCCACATCACCTTCCACTTCCTCTCCATGTCAGTGCCACATTAGTGCAATGTTTTCACCATGTCATCACCACATCACCAATGAGCCATGTCATGATGATACACCATATACCACATAGGTGTGCCACATCATTATGCTTCAGTGCCACAACATCATGAACCAAATAACAATGACATGTTATCTTCCATGTGGGTGTTCCACATGCTAATGAATATATTATTGTTCTTCACTGCAAACTACAAGTTTGGGCTAAGGAAAATATTCTCAAACCTTGGCTAAGGCAACAGTTCTCAAGGTTTGAGCTCTTTCAGGTTCTGAAGGAAGGTCAAGTCCATAGGTAAGTTACTAATCTGACCCTCCAAAAAATTTTGTTCACTGGTCCAGGGTCTTCTCCACAGGTAGTTGTGCTACTAATCCAAGCTACCACAAATACCTATTCACTTGCTAATAGGTGAACTTCTAAGCCTTCATGAGTTTAAATGAGAGGGATTCAAGCCTTACTATTGATTGTCTGAGCTTCCTAGTACTGTGTTATTAAATTTTATCACTGCACCAAGCCCTCTCCACTGAACCTCGAGTTAGGTCACTGCCAGTTTGAGCCTTCCTGTTCATTGTTTGTTGTCTGAGCTTCTAGAGGTGACAGTCCACAAAAAAGGTAAGCTAAAAGACTGTTCACATGTTGGCATCTACATATCCGAGTTTGAGCTTCTCTAACAGCTAGCTTCTCCAACATGTTGGCTCTTTTGATGTTTTACAATATTATAACTCATTATACATACAAACTTCAAAGTATAGGATATCTCCCATACCCAAACTTGTTCAGTGCCCCGCTCTCTCTGTGGGAAATCGGAATATGGTTCAAAGTTTCAAACTAGAATCCATAAGGTTAGATGGATGTCAAAAACAATATTTGATAAATAATTGGGTGTTATGTGCATATATGTTATATATTGCACACCACGCAAATAGCTAAGGGGTCAAGTAGATAGATGATCTGTTGGTGATTTTTGTAGAGAGATCTAATAGGTAACAACCTATCGGTTGTAAAGCAAAGATGGATGCATGCACTAGCAAAGAGATCATGTAAGAAAGGTGCCATTTTTTCATCTAATAAGTAGAGTATATATAACAGAATATAGAGCTTTCTTGCATGCGTGCAAGGGGTATAGTAAGTTCAGTTCTTTTTAAATACACAATAAATTTTTTGATAGATGTTTCTTGTCAACAAGAGAAAGTGGGCTTGTGAAAGTAATCCTTTAGCTAAGCTGCTGGAACAAGGTGATCTAATTCATAACCATGCCTTTTGGATTGCATTCAACAATACCTTGATAAAAATAAATCCTATTCTTAGTAACACTGTTATGGCATGCAAATCTATCACTTAGAGCAACATTTTTTCTTGTAAATATGCTTCTTATTTTAATAGGAAATAGCATTTAAGAATTGCGGTTTTAGAAAGGATACAATACCAGTTGTTGAGATCAACACTTTATCTCAACCAGAATGGTCCTCCAAAAATTTTGTTACATCAGACAGCAATGAAACATTGCCCAGAACAATCAATTGCATAGAAATACAACATGAATGAGCCATAGATACAACTACCATCGTTGCAGGCAAACATAAAATAAAATAAAATGTAATAGACTGTATGTCTGTTTGAAGCTAAAAATCTAAAGTTGCCATTAGAAGCCTCAAGATCCCATAAGTTACAATGCAATGTCAATATGATACATAAAAAATTGATAATATCAGGCTCAAATAAAATCACAATTTAAATTCATATTAGAGAGCACTTGAATAATTCCATCTCATCCCTAAAATAAAGGGAATAGATAAATTTAGTTGAAAAATTGTAATTGTAACACTTTGAATGTAACATTACAATTAAAAAGGCCACATGACACATCCTAAGTGTAACACTGCCTGTGGCATTAGTAAGAGGTAACATGGAACTAATGAGGATATGTCTTCTTTGTATTTTAGGAACCTCATCATCCATGCACATTCATTCAAAGTTTAGAATATCACATCCATCACTGAGGAGTTATGTGAGTTATGTTCAGGTCTTATCTTGCTCAATCTCTGCTCATATCACTTATTGAATGAAAATCCACCTACTGACTTTTTACATGCCATGTGTTAATGTAGGTCACCCTATTAGTTTTTTCTATTCAGTAGAATGCGTAAAGGTGCCTAACTATGGCTCACTAAATAGTTTATTGAACAGAGTCAGCAGATTGCTGGAAGGAGTCATAATATGGCAATTTTGGATCAATCCCAACTAACTACCCTCATATAATCATGACTCTGGCTTAATCTAGCCACGTGTCAAAGCCCTTACAACAACTCAGACAATGCAAGAGGATGGACAATATCCTATACTCCTTTACATCACACTGAACTCTTATTCTCATGGGAGCCAATTCAAATTAGGGACCATCTCTCATTTCACTGACAAATGAAAGAACAAGTTCAAGAAAAAGAAAAATGTATGTTATTTAAACTAAAAAAAATCCATTTTATCCTCAAACATATCAAGAGCATAGTCTAACATGTCCACTACTGGACAAAAATATTCTAACTTATTCCATTTTAAAGTAGTGGGTACCCTCTAAAATATTCTAAAGTAAGATATTTTTGGCACATGGTTTAGTAGCACAATTACTTCATGAGTTCAAATACATTTTTTTATT
The DNA here is from genome assembly GCA_034641835.2 of Pinus albicaulis. Lineage (NCBI taxonomy): Eukaryota > Viridiplantae > Streptophyta > Pinopsida > Pinales > Pinaceae > Pinus > Pinus albicaulis. The sequence continues at coordinate 1,489,280,644 of CM076575.1, read as the reverse complement.
AAAATCATTTTCAAAATGCCCTAATTTGCAACAATTAAAACATCCCTTAACATAATTTGAAGTGCTCCCTCTTGCATCTTCATTCTTGAAATTTTTTTTATCCTTTCTTCCACCACCCTTGTATTGGTTGATGACTAAACTCCCATCATCTTTGCATCTATATGTTGATTGAATATATGTTCCATTAATCTAGTCTTGGCTGATCATAAGTACTCCTTCCATTAGTTTTTTCCTTTGTTGCGAGGGCATGTTCACTACTTTCAACACTGTAAATTTAACATTCTCCTTGAGACAAAAGACCATACAACTCAACAAATCTTCTCACTCAAACTGTTTGAAAAAAACACTAATGAAAAATACTCGGTACCTACTTGGTAGACTGCCGAGGGTAATAGGATGATATTAGAGGTATACTCGACGAAAGTATCAAAAGCAAGTGTTTTCATTAACTGGAAGAAGAAAGAAAGAAATCATATGTACACAATGCATAATCAACATACATCAAGAAAACATAGCAATGTGGGGGTACCCAAGGCATCTCTTGAAAAGGAGAGATGAAAAGAAAGAAGCTAAACTAGCAAAAGAACAAATAAAAAAATAACAAAACAGAGTGGTCTCTCAAGCAGATAAACCCTAGACATTGAACTAGAGGACAATATTGTGTCATAGGAAATGAAGAACAAGAAGTCCTATGATGGAAAGTTGACCATATCCCAAAGAGAGAGAAAAATTAAATCCTAAATTGCATAAGAATCAGAAAAGATTGTAGCACTGTAAAAGCACCAACAATGAGCTTTATGAGGATACAAAGTGTTTGTTCGAACATGTTTTCATGGAACCATGGATAATGAATTCATGATAAATACTAATGACAAGGAGAAGAATGGAGAGGAGGTTGGCATGAGATCTTACCCCAACATAGGGCATCCTATCGAATTCACTTCTACTTCACTTCTATGAATTCATGATAAATATTGGAATATTGTAGCATTCTATAGAAATTTCCTTTATAAGGTGCAATACTAAAATCATTCATGGTAAATGATAGTGAGTTATTTGAAATTAAAGTGATGATTTCATGTGTTCTAAAGATGAAATTTCTCAGATCTATGCCATAGAAGGCTCCCACTAATATAGCAACCATTAAACATCAATATATTATACTACTAGTAATTCTGCCTCACATTCGTTTTGTTTGTAAACCTAAAGAATTATTCAATCTAAAAGATGATTGTATTTCCAGAACACAATGCATGCATTAGAACCAAGAATAAACATGATTACTTAAGTGGAGAAAAAAAGTAACCAAAATACAAGCTTAAAACAACAAGGCTCACATAATAGTGATCCATTTAGACCAATGCAGACGTGAGTGCTAAAAGTTAAACCAAACTACCAAAAATAGCGAATAAATGGGAATCATATCAGAGTTAAGTAATACAAAAAACCAAGAAATTCTAGTTTAGGAAAATAATATTAATGTAAGATTGTATTTAATCAAGAAACCATATTTGAACTACTTTATGCCAATGTTATCGTACATACCTTGCCATTGAAGACAAAAGATGACTAGTGTTGCTTGGATTCAGACAACTATATAATAACTTGTAAGCTGCAAATTCATGACGATGGCCGTCAATTCCTTCAACATATAGCCCTTGAAGTTGTGACTGAAAGTGTACCATAGCAATGTAGATAGTTAATTAAAAAGGGAAAATAACACATCCCAGATCTAATTTAAGTTGTAACTATTAGGCATGATAGTGCAAATTTTAGTCATTTTTTCCATCTTTCACGTGGGCTCTTTTCATATATAGGACTATGAAATGTGCCAAGAAAATGACTTTTGACGAGCTAAGAAGTTCCCTTGTGTTCAAATTATATCACTACACTGACTCAGTTGTCTTAACTAAAACATTGAGACTCGTCTCAACCACTATGAGCAAAGAAAATGCAAAGTACCTTACAGTAGTCACAGAATGTTGCTGACATTCATAATTAGAGGCACAAGATAACTATAAGAAGAGAAGGTAGAAGTCTCAAAAATAATCCTATGGATAATCCTAGAGGCATTAAGACAATAAATTAAAGAATACAAAACGTTTTTTAGATGGCTTTGAAAATAGCAGATGGAATCATAAAGGATATGATATAGAGTCTAGACACACTTATCCTATTTGAACATGGTTACCAAAATGTGGACATTTTTTGAAACAAGACACTAATTTCCTCACAAAAATTTGAAAAGTAAAAAGTGTCCATCAAGTACAAAGAAAGACAAGATACAAAAGCAGCAGGTAAAAATTACATGACACAATAATTCATACTTGGTTGTATTCAAGCATGTCTCTAGCCTCCAGAGCTAATCGAGCATGTGTTTCATAGAACTATAACAATATATAGAAGGTAATTTCCAATACTTTATTAGAATATTTCGTTACTTTGATTCAATGACAAACACATAGATGATCTGGATTGAAGTAGTGGATACAACCTAACATATGAGCTACCGAACCATGTGCCATTTTAACCATATCCACTACCGAACATCACAATTGGTCAATGGAATTTGACTTGATCTCAAATTGAATTCATTTATATTAATTTAATGAATAGATACATCAACAGAAGTTAATTTTAGGCAGTAACTTTATGGCGGGGCTCCAAAATGTGTTGATTTGTTCAAGTTGTCAGAAACAAAGAAGAAAAAGAGTGTGATGCTTAGATTTTTACAAAAATCCTAAAGGAAACTCATGAACAGATTAGAACGAAGCTACAATATGGTAATGACAATGCCTTCAACAACAGACCTTCTGGAGCAAAAGCAGAGGAAATACATAAGCTTGGATTGTAACAATGTAATAGAGTGTTGAGCACATCATGTTTCAAGATCAAGTTTTGCGTTTCTTTAGCTCAGCTAGAAAATTTATTCAACTTTTCTCATCTTTCTCTACCTTTGGTCCACAATAAATTGGTATCAACTCCTCAATATTGATGCCAAATTTTCAAAATTATCAAATTCCTAGTTCCCAAGGAGTGAACCTTCTATCTTGAGTACTGGAAGGTATAAAAAAGGATTGCAAGACCTAGGCTGATGAATATTAACTAAACCTTCTTATATTGAAACCATTTGTAGAGTGAAAGACCTGGGTTGGCATTGTAAGTTGAGCTGGTGGCCTCCACATGCACCCATTATTGGGAGTGTCATTCCACACTTGATTTGAAATTCATCAGCTGCATGAAATTTTCTTTGGAAAGTCAAGACATTAAAGATTCAAATGTTCAGCCATCATAGCTTAATTCTGAGCTTAATCCTTAAATCAGCATAGATATTTATCACCCTTTGCTGATTATATCTTGTCTAAATTACACCAAAATTTTCAACTAATCACATCTCAAACCCTAAGTAGTTCTTCAAAGCTTCTCTGATCCGTTAAAATCCATCAAACCTTTCATCTTCAAGACAAACATAGAGAAAAGGATCAAGTTTTGTTCCAAATCGTGACCCTGTGAAACAAATGGTAACAAAATATCAATGGTACAAATTTCAAATAAATCCTCAAGAGCACCAAAAAATTCTAACTCCAGACAATGATAGGGGACCTCCCCAAGATTCACTTGGTCTTCTAAGTTCACTACTAATTTCAAAAGTAATTAACTAACTATCCACATATAAAAGACAGGAGGTACAGACACCAGTACCTAAACTTTGTTAATGGAATAGCTACCATTAAAGGTGGTTCCCACGTTGATTTAGTAGTAAACTAGATAACAACCCATGTGATGAACATTATAAATAATAATAACAAGACAGTTGCGGTGAAAGCACACATGATAAAGAATCATTTATGGATCTTTGTCAATTCTTTGATTAACAATCCTGCATTTGAATCCAAAACCAAGGAGACACTGACAACTTGTCAGAACAACTTTGGTTCAAAGTGTGAACTCTCTCAAGAGTTTTTGACGAAAGTTGATAAATGTGGAGTTGTTGAGAACATATTATCATGGGAATACTTCAACTTCATACACTCTTTCTAGACATCTCTACTCTAGATTCCTTCATTTCTTATTGAGTTCATTACTCTTATTTTCAAGGCAACCCATAAAAATGGATGGGTATTGTCTTTCTATACCATGCCTGAGTATGAATCATGGAGATCGTATCTAGGTGGATCAACATCAGGATGGACCATAAATTTCTATAAAGGTCTCAATATAAGTCCTTATAAAGAGGGGACTTTTAAAAATTTGGACAAACATAAAAAAATACTTCATGTGGATAAATGAGGAAGATGGAGATGCAATTGAATTAGCCTTCAGTAAGAAGAAAATAGAGGCTGGAAAGAACTGCCTAAGACATTTTGAGCCGAGAACATATTTGGACCAGACTGACATGCATGCTTATCAAGTACATCGACTTTGTAAACAAGGAACCGATCATATTTTCCATGGCTTATTTGCAAAGATCCATTCCATCCATGGTTGATGGTTTGAAACCAGGGTAAAGGAAAATATTGTTTTTCTCTTTCAAGAGAAATTTTGTTACACAAGAAGAAGTTGCTCAATTATTGGGTTATGTGTCAGAGCATTTTTCTTACCATCATGGTGAGTAGAGTCTTGCTAGCACAATTATTGGAATGGCACAAGATTTTGTTCGAAATAACAACATTAACCTCCTTGCTCCACTTGGGAAATTTGGTACCAGAGCGCAGGATGGAAAATATCATGCAAGCGCTCGATATGTTTTCACATGCCTATCACCAATAAAACGATTCTTGTTCCCAAAAGATAATTTACTCTTGGACTACTTGAATGAAGATGGACAAAAAATTTATCCACTGTGGTATGTGCCAATTATTCCAATGGTCCTTGTAACTGGAAGTGAAGGAATTGGAACTGGTTGGAATTCCTTTGTACCGAACTACAACCCAAGGGAATGCAATAATATGGATATGATACAATGGTGGTTATATCACCATAACTATAACATGTAAGTATAAAAACAGTATAAAAAAAAAAATGTTTCAATGTTTAAAATCATGTTCAAACTTACAATCAAATAGAGGAAAAAACACATAGAAAAAACCAAATAGTAATCATGAACAAGCTTCATCTTGAATTATGAACTATAAAGTAACTTACAAAATGTGACACTACGAACCTGGTCAAGCGCACAAGCAAAAAGATCCTGTACATGACCCTGGTTGACAAGTTGTATTGCTCGTGATGCAAGAGGATTTGTACCTGCACTGCCAAGTCATTCAAAATCCATAATTATCTATACAATAAATAAATCAATATTTGTAGTATTTTTTACTCTAAGATGCATTCTTATGATAATGATAGAACATATTTTGACAAAGTCAAAACATAATTGAATAAACTCCTCTTCGTTTCAAGAAAAAATTATTGGAGTCTCCTGAACTTGGAACAAGCCTCCCATAATTTGAAAAAGTGGAAACTAAGTCAACAGTGACTTTTTTGCTACTAAGTTGGATCGAGGTGGGTTTTCTCCAAGTTTAAATCACTTCAATAAATTATTCTCTACTAAACAGGGCCAACCACATGAAGGTCGAATCTCTTATGGCCCCTGCCCCCACCCACATCACTCACAATTCCACAATACCCAATCTATATTTCATTTTTTACTTTCATGAGAAGAAAAAAATATATTCAATAACTAATTAAAAAAATGAAACAAAAAGTACGCAAGAAAACATTGAAAGTGCTTGGCATAAAAATAGTATGATAAATGAGTTTTTATATAACACAAAAAAGTTTCCAAGTATGGTAACATTTTTTTTATAATAATACAATATTTTACATTACAAATTTTCTTTTTCTTATTCCTACTTCTAAATCTCCTAACTACATCATCGACATCATTGTTCTCTACTTATGTTTCATGCCTTTCCCGCATAGCTGAACTAGTTTCGTACTCACGATGTTGGATCTCATGCAGTGACAAGGCATCGCCTACAAAAAAAATAACATTAAATTTTAATTGTCAGTTTTTAAATATCATTGAAGTATTTTGATAATATTAATAAAAAAAAATTGCAATGACATTATTTACCTAGTGCACCAGTTGTCACTGTTGGAACCATTTCCCTGTGTTCCTCTCTGGTGGTAGGATCCTCAAGTACAACATTCTCTGGCATTTAAACAAAAAACATTATAAGGAAACAACCCTCAAGGTATAATAAGAAAAAAGTATAAGTAGAAATTAATTACCATCGTGGCCCTCACTGATTGAAGCATTGCAGGCCTGGTCCCCATTGGAATGATCAGGTTACACGTGAGGACCATGTACTTCTGGAAATATTTCACTCTCAACGCACTGCTCTACAACTGGGTTATTTGGATCATTGAAAGTGTTTCTCCCCTGATTTAAACAAAGTTGTTATACATTAAATTTATGGACAAAAACAAACATATTGAAAGGTTAACATTTTACCTTATCAGGCATTCTGGATCTTGGGATCTGTCCCAAGCTTCTACGACGTTCAACTACGACTTGATAGCCAGAACAGAAAGCGATCTCTTTGTCTTCCTTTGTGGTTTATATTCCAAATTCGTCACCCTACATTACATATGATTGTGTATTTTTAATGTTATTTGATGGGATTACAAAAATGTTGGAAGGCGATACAATTAATTATAAGATGTTTAGCTACTTACAATTCTTGCAGCTAATTTCAAGTAGCCGTCCTAGCCTAGCTTTGGTTGCCTTCAAGGTGTTAGGAAAAATATCATCAAAAGCTTGAAGTCAGTTATGTAGCACACTTTTATTTTAGACATAGAGAAAATTAAAGCCATTGAATTAAAGTTGTAATTTACCTTGCGGGTCCTGTTAACACTTTTCCTTCTTTCTTGACCTTTTTCTCTTTTCTGTAATCGATGAGTGCTCTCCACTCCCTCTCTAGAACTGTTAGAGGACACTCGTATCTAGATTTAATTTGAAATTTCATCCTATAGGTTTCCCACATATATTTCAGAAATGTTCCAACTGCTCGGGCGACCATTGTTCTATCAAATGTGCTCACCCCAAAAAGGCCTTCTAGATAATCTAGAAGTTCTTTTTTCAGGTTGGAATTTTGGGAATTCCACCTTGTGCGTATGGTTGGGCCAAAAATTACCAACGCCTTGCTCTCCAAGGCCCTATAGAAATCATTGTTTCCTACATAGAAAAATATATTATCATTAATTTAAAAATAATAATCATGATAAAATATGTTTTAGATAGAGTATATGAAACAGTTAAAATATTAAAACTTACCTGGGAGTTGTACTTGATTTATAGGAACACCTTCATTTTTCACCAAAAATGTGCCTAGAATTTTCCCCATGGAGGTGACACGTGTAACTCTAGGAAATGCAATAATAAATTTGGCCATACTAGCCTCATCACTGCCAACACGTTCCGCGATTGGTTGTGTGTATTCTTGGGGGTGCGTTTATTGGCTGCTACCTAAAGGCGTAGAAGGTGTATGAGATGGTTCTTTGGGAATATCTTGCCTTTGTGTCCCACTACCACCAACACCGGGGACATCAGGTTCTAGAAAAAGCTACATATAAAAGATTTTTTTATTAGTTTAGTTAATGTAAAAATTATAAATCAACCTATCACAATTGATCTCATGCAGAACAATAAAAATATCCTTTTTATTTTTTTTTATTACCTTATATGTTTCTAGTTGGGTCATAACTTTTCTTATCCTTTTTCCTAATTCAGATGTTTGAAGCACAATGTCTACCAAACGCTCAGGTTGCTTGGTTGCTTTTAGTGCTTTTTTTTGCAGCAACACCAATGGACATGGGGATGAACACAAATATTCATCGTTGAGAGAACCATCATGCACACCATGGCTAGGTGTCTACATATTTGAACAAAATTAACATTATTTCAATTATGTAAAGAACTAAATACCTGAAGATAGAGAAAGGCTGGCACTTTACATGTTGTTTGGCTGGCCCCTTTCCGCGATCATCCTGCCACATTATAAAATAATAAGAAACATGAAATATATATATAAAAAAAATTTAAAGATAAAGAAACTAATATGAAACTGAAACTGTTATTTGTTTATCTGTCCTGAGGTTTATCCTATGCCATGATCAGTCTGCCACATTGTAATAAAATTATAAAAGTGAAAACTTGAAAACAATATCTAACTTGAAAACACAAATTCCAATATATAACAATATCTGATTTCCCTTCTTTTTTTTTATGAATTTCCAAAAATTCCAAATAAATTACATTAATTACAAGATTAGTTGTCATATTTCAACATGGATATGATGCTAGAATGAGAACACTAGAGATAGAGATTGGAACTAAGAAGAAGGTTCAAGTTGCTTGTTAAATAGAAGGGTTTCAAGAAGAATATCCTTAAGAGGCTAGGGACAGAGTTTAAGCACTTGTTTATTGCTTCAATAAGAGAGGAAGAATTGAGTGAAACTAAGTTTATAGCTAGACACTTCACACTTGTGAAATAGTGAGAGGTGACATCTTCAGAGAAGAAGATAATGAGAGATTGTTTGAGAGTGTCGTGGACTGTGTGCAAAGTCTAAAGTAGCAGAGGTGGCGGTCAATAAATGATGTTAATGACACACTAGTGAAATGTCTCACTGAGTGTGAAGAAGGCCTCATTGATGATGCTAGTGAGATATTGGAAGAAGGTCACCGAGGAGAAACTGGTAGAAACAATACTAGAGGTGGTTAGATGGCCTTTCATATTTAAAGTGGGTGAAATTTATATAAATCAAAAGAAGAATCAAGAACAAAATTTCTAACAAAAATAAGTGGGTGTAAGGACTGCATCTCAAAATCGAGAGTAGGAAGAGAAGGGGTGCTACAAACTGTTATGAGATACTGTCATAATGGAAAATGGGAACAATGATGTTGAGGGAAAAGATAAACCTTGATCAAAAGGTATTATGCAAAGGAGTGAAGGTGAGGATGAGGGTGAAGAGGAGATACTTATCAAAAGTCTCATGGACTATGGGGAATCTCCAGGAACAGAAAATGACACTAGGAGTATTTACAAAGGCTCAAAATCTCCAAAATTTTTAAATTAATGTGTTTTTCCATGTGCAAGTCATGAAGATCATGAAGGGAAAAAATCACTACAAATTGTCATAAAGAAGGCAAGGTTATGGAGTTTCCTTTAGGAGGAAAAAAAATTAGAGTTCTAAGAGTGGCATTTGGACAAGTTTAAGTGAAGAGCTCATGGAGCATGATGTAGAAATTGAGTTGCTGGAAGAAATGAATGGATGAAAAAGGATGAGATAAAAAATTTATTTCAAATTATTATTTTTTATTTTTATGGAATTTAATTAATTTTAGGATAAGATAGTTGATTTAAATATATGCATATGCATGTTAAGCTGAATTTGGAAGAAAATAAAACTGCAAAATGTGGACAATAAGAATTGGATAAAGCTTTTGCAACCCTACAACAATGAGAATACCATGAGAACACATTCAAACAAAAACGAAAATTTGGGTGAAAAGATTTTAAATAAATACAAAGAAACTTGCATTTTTAAATCTAAAAAATTTCATCTAGATGTAGGTTTCAATAATGATGAGGGAGGAAAACAACACATAGTTTTCATGATATCTTCCCAAGGAATTGAAGGAAGAAGGTAACTTGAATTTTTCATAATGGAGGAAAAGGAAACTTTGTCTCATAAAAGTCACCAGTGGAAAGAAAATAACTACTGAATAGGACGTCAGAAGATGTTGGAAGGGCTCATCTATTTAAAAATGACATTTTTTATGTAAAAACGGATTTTTCAGTACTCAAGGTTGAAAAGTCTGTCCTCATGGAAGTTGAAGAGTAGGAAAATTTATTCTAAAGAGACTGGAACTGGTTTGTCAATGACATAGACATCTAGCAAGTCTTGAGTTGGTTGAAGGATATTGTGACCACTATTTTGATAGGGGAAGTAAATACAAGTATAAATCTAGTTGAATACGAATTTTTAGTTCACAAAAGCTGCATGGAAAAAGCAACCACACAATTGTACCCAACTGTTGTGAATTTTTTGGAAAATAAATATGATATGTGGATTGTTGAGATTCTGAAAAGGATGTGGATATGCTTCCAAGAGATGAGGGAGAGGAGAAGGGTAATGAGACTTGTTTGTCTCAAGAGACCTTTTTCTCATTTGCAACTAAGGAATACAGGGAACTAAACATTGATAGAAAGTTACTAGCATTTTGGGATTCTACATTTTATTAACTATTATGGGGATGTAGAAAATTGGAAGCCATATAATGAAAAGGGGACAAATTACCTAAATATATCAGTGTGGATATGGACAGACAGTAAGGAGCGACATGTACCAGCAAGAGTGTAGACTAAACATAAAGGTTGAGGAACTTGTGGTTCTTATGAAGGAAATACTTGGAGCATGGTATAAAGGTGAGGAAATATTATTTTATTTCAGAACTTGGTGGGTTGCGGAGGAATGGAGCAACAAGGAAAAGGTAAGATAACTACAAAAAAATAAAAAAATTCCTGGAAGGAGGAGGACAACAACCAATAGCAACAAGCAATTGATTATCGAATATTTTCCCAGGAAAGTGAGTGACGTGTTACAAAATTATGTGTGGGATGGTGGCATACTGAAACCCGACTTGGAATAACCAGGCAATTATGCATATGCATAGAAACAACATTTTTTTTTTGGGACCCTAGAGGATTGATCATATTTACCAAGAGGTCAAAAAATTTCCTTGAGGGATTTTAATGTAGAGGCATCAGTGATAACTGTACCATTTCTTTTAAAGGACCAATAGGGATATGTAAATTGTAGATAGAGTTTTGTTTTCTCATTTTATTTATAGGAATTTGTAATAGGGCCAAATTTCTTGGAGGAATCCGGATTGCCTAGTTGTTAGGATATTTTGATGTAGATTTTTGAAAATTTGATAATTTTCTAGCTTAGGTACGACAAATGTCTAGTTATTTTTCTCTATTATATTTTCAGCTATTAGAATTACATATATATGGTTTCTACACATGAGTTTGGAAAGAAAAAAGAGAAGAGTTCCAGAAGCAAGCATGAGAAGTTCCCCTTCACATAATTCCTTCATGTTTAATTAATGAACTTGTTATGATATTATGTGTCCATATTTCCTGACCATGTATGTAAATTTGTTATTATTATTAGAATGTGGCTTGAGGACGTAGATGTATGGAGTATACAATGGAAATAGAGAAGAATAGGTCACTATAGGTATCAATCCAGAGTTCAATTTTGAGTAAGAATAAACAATTAAGGAAGAGGACTAAGAATCTGGGGGGTCGATAGTGGTGGTTCTGTGAAGGACTAAGAAGTTCAAGAATTTACATTCCTTAAATTGTCAAAACCTTTTACATTGTGTTCTCAAGGAAAGAAAGAAATTGGACAACTTATTTGGGTAGAAGTTCTTTGAAAAAGAGTTCAGCTCATTATTTTGAATCTTATTGATTCTTATAATATTCAAATGCCCACATCAAATACCCATATTTTGAATCTTATTGATTCTTATAGGGAATCCGAATGGTGCAAATACCTTTGAAATCCATAAATTGGAATTTACATGTCACGGTGCACATACATTGGTACTTGATCACTGAAGGGATCAACACCATGAATATGTTATTAGAGGTATCAAGCCAGAGCTCAATTTTGAGTAATAATAAACAATTAAAGACGAGAGGGAAGCATAATACATATTCTTAAATGTAAACAAAATCATTTATACATAATGTTGAAAGTTAGATCAAAAGAAGAAATAGGTTCTATTGTAAGTCTTAACATAGTCCTATTGCTAGCCACTTTGTGTAAAATCAAATAAACAAAAAGAGAGGTTTTAAATCTACTTCAATCACACACCAATGCAATGCAAATGTGCTAACTATGTAACCCAAAGATCTTATGAACAAATTAAAGTGTCCTTACTTGGATCTGACACTTAGTACTCTTTTAAAACCTGCATGTTAATTTCAAGCCCTTACAATCAAATCAAATCACACTTCTAACCAATATGAATCTTGGAAATGAATTAATTTACACCACTTCAACGAGAAAAATTCTCCAGATCTTAACCTAGAATCGAAATTATAGAAAAATTTCTTGCAGGCAGAGTGTACAATTATTCCTTCATTGTAGTACGAACAAATAATTTTTTTTGTGGTTTATATGTAGTATTCACAATAATGGTTTATCACATTTACTGTCACTATATTCATAGATCCACATAAATATTAAAGAAATTTAGAATAAAGGGTTATATCAAAGAAATAGAGCACACAATCCTAATTATTGTTAACACACAATAGTCTCTTCAGATATCAAAACAATGATACAAGTTAGCACACAGATTTTTGAATATCAAACACCCATAACAGATATAAAACCCATGCAAATAAATAATAAAGAATGGAAATGGAAGAGGAAAATGAGCTTGTTGCCTCCTATAGGACATCAAATCACATAACAAAAAATATGAATAATGGAACATAAAACCTAACATAACATATTTGTATTGAACCAAATACTCCATTGTTACATCACATAACAATAGCTCAGAGTTCAACACCAGAAAGGGGGCGACCCAAGAAACTAAACTAGCAACATAATATTACAATGGCAAGAAGCCAAGGTAATATAGCTAACTAGGTAAGAAGCCATGGTTGGTATTTTATACAGTTTAAATTACAAAAATAAGCTTCCAAGAAACCAAAATAGATACAAACAAAATAGACATGGATCATAAAAGTATGTAGGATAAAATAGATCTGGTTACAACTCAACACTATGTGCAATATAAAAATTTCCCTTCAAAGAAACTTTGATTTGTCTCAAACTTCACATTTTCTAAGGAGAGAAATGAAGGTCATTACCATTTTGTGGGTTGAAAAATTTCCCCCTGAACTAACATATGTTAAAATGGATAAATGCATCTCCCTTCAATGCTCCCCCCACTTCTAGCCTCTATCTCTTACTTTGTGGCTAAGTAATAACTAGGTCCATGGGATATGCTTTCCTTCCAACTGCTAGATAATATGGAACTAAATCTCCAAATGGAAATGATGTGTGAAAATCGACTGTGTAAGCTAGGCACAGTGCTTAGTGCTAGTTACTCGCTCTGATCAGAGTTACCACCTACCGGTAACTAGAAAAATGATTACAGGGCTAGCAGAAGTTGCATTTAGTGGTAAGAATTACATTCATCGGGCATTACTAGAAATATTTAGCTATAAAAATTTCATTCGTCGGCCATTGCTGGAAAAAAGGAAAAAAGGTGGTAAGAATTAGGGTACTAAAATTAACAAAATGGAAACATGCATTGATCTAAGAAAGTTAGCTAATTACACTAAAATAATTAATGTCAATTGATTAATTATGAATTAGTAAACTTAATTAAAAATTACTAATTAGACTATAATGTTAATTGATTAATTAATTATTTTTTTTATGTTAGGGGCTTAGGGGTTAGGGAATAGGGGATTAGGGGTTATGGGATTAGGGTTTAGGGGTTAGGAGAATAATAAGTTAGTGGTTAAAGGGTTAGGGATTGGGGGCTTAGGAGTTGGGGGATTTAGGCACATTTATGGGTTAGGGGAATAATGAGTTAGTGGTTAAGCTGGGATTAGGGATTGGAGTTAGGGGAATAATGAGTTAGTGGTTAAGGGTTTATAGATTGGGGGATTAGGGGTTAGGGAATTTAGGTGCATTTAGGGGATAGGGGTCGAATAATGAGTTAGTGGTTAAGGGATTAGGGATTGGGGGCTTAGGGGTTAGGGGATTTAGGCGCAGTTAGGGGTTAGGTGAATAATGAGTTAACGGTTAAGGGATTAGGGATTAGGAGGTTAAATGGGTTAGGGGTCAGGAATTAGGGTTTAAGGGGTTAGGGGTTAAGGGTCTAGAGGTTCTAGAGGTTTAGGGTATAAAAATAGCTTAGGAATAACTTGTTCATGGAAAGTAAAAAAATCTCTTGCTTGCATGTGGGCCTCAACTAAGAGGTTGAAGCTAAATTGTTTGCTGCATGGAGTGGTAATAGAGGGGTGACCTCTGCTTCTTCCTCAGAGAGGGGTGGTGTGTCTTCCACAAGTCATGATGTATCAAAGAAGCCTACTAGGGGAAGGGGAGGCGTTTGGATGGGTAAGAGGATGAGGATTTCCTAGTTGAGTTAACATAAATTTTGAGGGGCGATGAAGATCATGAAGTAAAAGATGGGGATGAATTTGGAATTAGGGAAATTGGAAATAGGCAAGAGATAGAGGAGAGGAAATTGGGATGTGAAGCTTGAAAAAATGCTGAAGGGATGACATGCATTAATATAGGAGAGGGTAATAGAAAGATCAAGCAGAAGTCTAGAGAAGGAGAGCTATTGAAGGCAAAGAATGGCTAGAAGGCCAAGTCCTTAAGGTCAAGAGGCCTTCGCTGAGAAGCTGAATCACCAAGTTTACAACATAGATTGAAAATTGCACCGAATGATATTCTCTAGCTAAAAGGGATATTGTTGACCTTAAATAACTTTGCATGGTCATGGTAATTAAAGCACATGAGAGTATTTGAATGCATAATATTTCTGAGACTGAGGGAGATCACATTACCATTATTCGGGCACACTATATATGATTTAAGGGTTTTTCACTCTACTTGGATTTGTGATGGAGATTGTGCTACGTGCCAATTCTCTTGTTGCATAAGGTTTCCATGGTGGCTGCTTCCTCGGGGAAGTGATTAGGGGTTTTTTTGGCAAAGAATGAAATCCTTCATATTATCATTAGGATAAAAATTCTTCACCATCAACCATGACATGGTTATGTGTGAGGTTATACTGGCCCGGTATAAAAAGTAACGTTGAAGGAAAAATGTCATGTTGAAGTGAATTTCCAAGGTGAAACGCATGTTAGTCACTAGGCGAGTGACATTCATGTTGCAACTCTTGGAAGTGTGATCTGTCACCATGTCAAAGCAAGTGGGGAGGGCCCACATTGGGCTACGATTTTTGGGGTAATCACAATAGAAATATTAAAAAATATTTCTGTTATTATATGTTAAAATAAAAAATTATATATTACATTCAAATAAATACAAACCACAAAACTCTTTTAATCTTATTTTGATTACACATATTATGGGAGTCCATAGGAGATCTTCCTCCACCCAATAGCCATGAGGGATTCCATAGGTTTTGGTTCCACACCTCCACCATTCTATTTAATTAGGAACCGTAGATAACCAAGCAATAGCCATGCTAATTAATGAAATGTGAAGGGCTCCAAATCTTGCAGCTCTATCCCACTATTGTTTAGGACTGAGCTATGCCATCAGCATGCTTGATTTTGTCCCTCGATTTCTTCTCACTCTTTAGTGTTCCTCCCTATATTCTTTCCTCTCCCCTCCATTCCCACTCTGTTCGTTCTCTTTACTTTTTCCCTCCATTGGAATGCTACCCCTATAGTATGCGTTGATGTCAAGTTGGTTCATTGGTTCATCACCGTGCATTGGTTCATCACTATGCGTTGTTTGGTATCATAATTTTATTGCAGTGGTGCACTTCCTATGGTAGTGGCATTGAGAAATACTTCATTGAATATGGTAAAACACTTGGTAAAGGGAAAGGTAAAGCACATGAATCCATTCATTATTTTGTGGCACATTACAACATGTATGCATATGTGTATACATGACCATATTTGACCCCTTCCAGAATCAATAGATATCTACTTTCAAGATGAGTTGTGGATGAAGACACTCAAATATGAGCATATACCCTTTAGATGTTGAATATTTCATGATTACAGACATTTTATATCACCATTGTTTGTTGTTAAATCATACGAAGTCCTCTTAATCAGTGTAAAATCAAGAAAATAACCCAATTCGATCCGACCCACCCAAATGCGTTTCCCTGAGTGCCCTTACATGACCCGACCTGACCTGACTCAACCCACCCAAACGCGTTTCCCTAGGTGCCCTCACACGACCCAACCAACCCAAACGTGTTTCCCTGGGCACACTCACATGACTCGACCCGACCCATGTCGACCCGCCCGAATGCGTTAATTCCTTGGGTTCCTCACACGGCACGACCCAACCTGACCCACCCAAACGTGTTTCCTTAGGTGCCCTCACACGACCCGACCTGACTTGCACGAACGCATTTCCTTGGGATCCCTCACACAAATCAACCCCATCCAACTCGCCTGAACACGTTTTCTTGGGTGCCCTCACATGACATGACCCAACACGACCCAACCTGACTTGCCCGAACGCGTTTCCTTGGGCAGCCTTACATGACACAAATGGACCCGACCCGACAAGACATGGGAGGCCACAAATTAGAATTTTTAATACAGCCTCCCTCACATGATCTGACCCGAAGGCATTTCCTGGGATGCCCTCACATGACACGACCTAACCCACCCAAATTACGAAGGGTGCACAAGGGAGAAAACAGAAAACGGATCGCACAAATGTGCACAAGGAACATGGGAAGCAACAACTTAGCATTTTTTATATGACCACTCTCACACTACGTGACTAGACCCACCCAAATTCGTTTTCTTGGGTGGCCTCACATGACACCACCTGACTGGACTCGACCCGACCCGACCTGACCTGACCCGCCCGAATGTGTTTCCTTGGGTGCCCTAACAATATGGCGTGACCCGGCGTGACCCTACCCAAACACATTTCCTTTGGTGCCATCACACGACTCGACTCAGCGACCCACCCGAACGTGTTTCCCTGGGTACCCTCACATGGCCCGACATGACCCGACCTGGCTGGACACGTTCCTTAATGGGCGCCCTCACATGACCTGACCTGACCAACCCACCCGAACGCGTTTCCTTGGGTGTCCTCACAGTACGACACGACCCGACCCAACCTGACCCTAACGCGTTTCCTTGGACGCCATCACACGACTCGACCCAATGCAACTTGCTTGAATGTTGAAGGCACAAGGGAGAAACCAACAAATTAATGGGTCGTATGTGTTGTACCTTAAGAGACAATCCCTTAGCTGTGATAAGAAATCAGTGCTTAAGACATTTTATTATTATGTCACAAATTTTAATGTCTCTGTTTTATTAACCCTCAAGTATTTATAATCACACCCTTAAATATCAAATATTATGAATGCTTCACAATGCTACCATCTATTAATGTTGAATGAAGTGACTAGAATAAAATGTAAGAAGAAGTCCAAACTGATATGTTGTCTTATGAAGAAAATATCATCCCAAACTCCAGAAGAAATATGTGAAAGAAATAGTTAAAACAAAGGAGTGCCAATTAAGGTTTTTTAACTCTTATACACTGAGGTAATAAGAGACCTGCTACTCATAACCTTGTTTTATTCATAGATGGAAATACATAATTAAAACTGGAAACATTTCAACATAAAAAAAATGCCAGAAACTTGCTTACTCATTCATTAATCTTTGAATTTTTGAGCACAAAAATATTTTTCAGGAGGTCCAAAACTTGGAACCTTTCTTCCTCTTGAAAATTACATTAAATATAGTAAAAAGCAGTTTGGAACTGTTGTAACCAATCCTAACTACCAAAACTAATTCAAGACTTCGAAGGTTGTCTATCACATGCCTTGAAAATGTCTTATTACAATTACATTGTCTTCAAAAAATAACATAAAATAAATATCCTAATCTATAGGAATTGCTGATGATGTGGCTTCTTTTCCTTGGTCAACTAATTTGTCTTTCTTTGCTGCTGATCCTTTTGGTAGGTCAATTGTCCAAGCTCTGCACTTTTTCCACATTTCTACCTTCATCCTAGATGAATGTGTCAGATTGTGATATTCCAATCTGAATGCAGTAATTCGGTCATAAGAAGGCCTTTCAGAGAAAATAGTTTTTACCATCCACAAGAGTTGAAAATGTCTCTGCAAGAAGTTGACCATTGTCTCTCCTTTAAGCACCTGAGTCTTTTCATTCCTGTTATCAACCTTTCTTTTTGTCATCACCAGTAAATTCTCATAAGAGCTCCAAGGCAAAATATTCCCTTCAGCTCCCCAACATGATGGCAAGCCCACCCTTGTAATTTTATCAAAAGATTTATCAAATTGACTTACTGCTTCTTTGATTTCCATTAATTTCTTTTTTTGCAGCCTTTCTGAGATCATTCTTGATAATTATTTTATTAATTTCCACTGCATATAACATTCTGTCCTGCATATCATTCTCCTCTAACTCCTGATCTGATTTAGAATTGATAAAATCAATAAATCTTCTGGCCCAAATGGCTCTGTTAATTCCTTTTTTCTTATCAGACATAATTAGCTCTTCACACTCCACAATAAGGCTTTTTTTATTTTACAATTATCATCAGGAAGCACCAATTGGATTTCATTTCTGAAATGATATAAGTCCAAATGATATCTTTAGCTTGAATTAGTGACAGATTACCTTTCATTCTTTCTTTGATATTCTCAATCTCAGCTTCAGAATTTCGGAAATCCATTTTGTATTTATCTACTTCATTTTCTATGATCTTCATCAATTTTGTTGCAATCTCTAGATCTATTTGAGCTCTCTTTCTATCTCTTTCAGCCATCTTCAACTCAGTATTTAATTGAATAATTTGTGTTTGTGGGTCTTCATCACCCATAGGAAAAACAAAAGTATAATTATGATTATCAATATGATTTTGTAATGAAATTGCAGTCTGGTTTACTTTGGAAAGTTCTTCATTCTTCTGCATGAGTTGCTGCAACAACTTTTCCTTTTCCTTCTCTACCTCTGCAACTTCTGTAGCCATTGAATGTTCACCAGTAGGTAACTTCAATTTCTTCCTTAATGTAGATATCTTTACGTCGGCACTTTTCATTAATTTCTGCACAACAGTCTTGTCACTAGGGTATACTCCAATTTTTATAATAATCTTCTTCAATTCTTCATTTTGAACTGTTAAGGCTCTTGAATTAGCCTTTTCTAACTTCAGGTGCTTAATTAATTTTCCCAGCATATTCTCTACCATTATTGACATTGCATTAGTCTTGCTGAGGTCATTTACAATCAATTGACCTGTTTGCATATGCAAGTTCATTTTATCAATTAGAGGAGTCTTCTTTACATCCACAGTCACATTAACAGTGTTGAAATTTCTGGAAGGACCAATTAACATATCTGTAGGATGTGAGAGGGAAATTATAAACTAATATTTTTCAAGATCCATTACAGTTAACAACGTTGTTTTTTCAATAGTAATTTGATGTTCAGATTGGGCCTCCATGCTGGCCTTCATCCTCTGATTTCTTTCTTCAATTTGTGAAAACATCTATTTAATCAAGGGCTTCTATTCATGAGAAGCTTCATGATTCCTGGGCGAGGTAGGAGCATTTTTTTCTTCTCCCAAATACAAAGAAAAATCAGGAGCAGTAGATGCAGGCTCTTCAGTAACTTTTGTTCTCTTCATGGCTCCCTGTTCCTCATCATCTAGATCAATCACCATTTCCTTGGTTCTTTTAGCTGATTTCTCTGCTATAATAGGAGTTTAATGTTAGCATCTACTGAGTTCTTCACATATTTACATGCTATCTTCTCTTTTTCTCACCTACTTTCATGAATGAAAGCAGAATATCCATTCTCAATCCTCCTATTTGAAGTAACACTATATGGGTCATAAGCCCAACTTTCTCCTAATAACATCTGCATGTCATCTAACATTTTTGTCACTTCATCAAATGCCTGTCTCATATTTACTATGAAAGGGCCTACAACCATGGGTAATTTGTACATGTGACCTTTCTTCATAGGAAAAAAATGAACCTGATCAAAATTTAGACTCTGTCTAATGAATTCTAAAGAAAAAAGCCTCATTGGTACAAAAGTTGGAAGTCTGTAAGGCTCAACACTTGCTCCATATAGCCTTATTTTAGAATATTCCTAAGAAAAAAACTAGTTTCCTTATTTACAATTGTTTCCTAAATGCAAAAACTCCTGAGCTTTGGGTAGGAAACAGGGGGGAGGACTTCCATTCAATATTTTGTATGCAGTTGGCATGTAATAACTAGAAAAATCAAACAACCCAGCCTCATTTTGCTCCCTTCTAACTACATTTGTCTAGAATATCACTTATTGTCTTCTTTTACTTGCATCCATAATATTTAGGCCTAAATGCATGAACTCTTCCACATTTTGTTATAAGAACAGATATACAATTAATGAGGGAAATTTAAAAGAACCTGTTAATGAGAGGCTCATCAGCTTGGAGTTGGTTGCTTCCTACCAATAGGATGGAATATCCAGCACCATTCCTGGCTTCATCATCATGGCAAACATTCCTAGAACTGATTTATCCACTGCATTAGCATCATCCTTACCCAGAATTTTTGCAATATGACTCAAAATTGGACGAGTCTCAGCATCAAAAACCCCCATATTAAAATTCTTGCAATCTGGCTGAAACTGCTTCATGTCAGGCTTCAAATGAAACATGAACTGATTGAATTCTTCTCCTGCAATATTGTCATAATATTGAACCAGTGAATTGTCAGAAAATTGAATGCAGGACTCCGACTTAGGATAGCATAAGGCTTGGCAGATTAACAGAGTAGCCACCTGCAAAACATTTTCTCCTTGGGAATTCATGAAAAAGAATTTCCCTGGATACATAACTGATACCAACCAATAAATGAATTCAGGGAAAAGGTGGGTTTTAGGGATGCATGCAGACAAGACTCCGGACTTGATCATGACAGAATATACAGGAGAGGCATTAGTATTCAAGACAACTTGTTGGTAAAAGGGGAGATGAATTACTAAACATAGGGTATTTTGGATATCCCTCTCAGTATCTATGAGAGGGATATGGCTGGTTGAACCTGACATGGATGACCTTTTAGCCATGGTTAGAAGCTTACATGGAAAACAAATTACAGGGTGGACAAGTTTTGAAGGTGATGGAGAGCTCAAACGAGGTGCAGCGCAGCAATTCACAAGTGAATTTGAAAAATAGGCAAAAAACTCTTTAAACATGTGGGGCGGGTTTTGAATTAAATTCTGACAAGACGCACCAGCAACCGTTAACTCTGCTTGATGTGGAGGAAAGTTGGGGCCAACTTAGCATCCTATGTCACTGTGGGGGCTCTCGGGGTACGGAGGAAAAATATGGTTGGTGCCCCCACATTAGATCTGCGTCGTTGATCTCTGTTGTCCCCACAGTCAACCCAGTCAACTGCAGAGGCACTCCACACGATATCTATCACACTAGTTGTGCCCGCGGGTTGGGATTTTTTATAGAGATTTTAATGATCGGCGCTTTCCGCCATTCAAACCAATCACTATTTAAAATTTAATACGGACCCATAGTTATAACGTTTAAATATTTAAACTTAAACTTTAATAACCATCAATATTTTTTATGCTAAAGTATAAGAGTTGAATACTTTAACATATTTTGCCACATTTTTATTTTTTATTTTTTCCAAATATTTGAAAAATAAAAGGATATGACTATGATCCACAATAGTATGAACGTGCACAAGGCACACGAGAGGTCACAACTTAACATTTTTGATATGGTCTCCCTCACATGATCTGACCCGAATGTGTTTCCTGTGGCACTCTCACACGACATGACCCGACCCGCCTGAACAAAGGGCGCACAAGGGAGCAAACAGAAAACGGATCACACAAACATGCACAAGCAACACAAGTAGCCACAACTTATCATTTTTTATACTACCACCCTCACACTACCTGAATCGACCCGCCCAAACGCGTTTCCTTGGGTATCCTCACACGGTAAAACTTGACCGGACCTGACCAGACCTGACCCGCCCTAATGTGTTTCCTTGGGCGCCCTCATAATATGACATGACCTGGCCTGACCCGACCCAAATGCGTTTCCATGGGCACCATCACACGACTCAACCCTACGACCAGCCTAAACGCGTTTCCCTAGGCGCCCTCACACGAACTGACACGACTTGACCCGGTCAGACTCATTCCTTAATGGGCGCCCTCACATGACCCGACCTGACCCCACCCACCGGAATGCATTTTTTTGGGCTCCCTCATAGTATGGCACGAACTGACCCAACCCGACCCGAACGGGTTTCCTTGGGCGCCATCACACGACCCGACCCAACCTGACCTGCTCAAATGTCGAAGGCACGAGGGAGAAAACTACAAGTTAATGATTCGCACGAATGTGCACAAGGCACACGGGAGGTCACAAATTAAAATTTTTGATACGACCTCCCTCACACAATCTGACCAGAACGTGTTTCCTGTGGTGCCCTCACGCGACGGATCACACAAATGTGCACAAGAAACATGGGTGGTGACAACTTAACATTTTTGATATGACCACCCTCACACGACTCGACTCGACTCAACCTGACCCGCCCGAACGTGTTTCCTTGGGTGCCCTAACAATACAGCATGACCCAACCTGACCCGACCCAAACGTGTTTCCTTGGGCGCCATCACACAACTTGAACTAACTTGTACAAACTTGTTTCCTTGGGTGGCCTCACATGGCACGACTCGGCCATGCCCAACTCGGCCTGCCTGAATGCATTTCCTTGGGCGCTCTCACACGATCCGATCACATGACGACCCGACACATTGAATTAATAGGCATATGGACAATAGAAAAATATCTTCTCAAATGGATATAGGTAAATTGGCAACCCAAGGGTCACATAGATCTGAAATTCAGGCCTAGAGGGTTCTTTACTGTCATATTTACAAATATTATAGATAAATAAAGAATATTTGAAGGAGGTCCATAATTCGATTACAATGCAGGGTTATTTTTGCAGTAGTGGGAAGAATTCTATAACCCTGACCAAGAACAATTTTTGGCCGCACCGGTTTGGGTACGGCTATTTTCACTCCCGGTGGATTTCTGGGACCCCAAAATTTTGGAAGGCATCGATAACTCTCTTGGTAGCTTTGTCAAAATAACTGAAACAACCCGTCGAGGTTGGTATACTTATTTTTATCATATATGTGTTTATATGAATATATTTGAGCCACTACTAGAATCAATAGAACATGAATATGAGGGGAAAGTGTGGCACCAAATTCTTGATTATGAACATATTCCGCTTCGATGTCACAGATTCCATGAATATGGACATATTTATAAAACTTTCCCTCTTAAAAATCTCGAACAACTGGAAGGAAAGCAATCAGAAGGAGGAGGGTCACCTGAAAAAGAAGACAAATTCAAGTCTATTATGAGAAAAAAGAAGAATATTAAGATGCATGCAAGTGAAATCAGTAGCCCAATGAAACAGAAGAATACAAAAAACAGATATGAAATATTTCAAGAATTTGGGGAAAATTCGAAGGAATCAGAACAACTTAATGATGAAGGGCAAGGAATGGTAACACAAAAAGCTTAGAAAGCTAAAAGAAAGGCACCACATGGATAAACATAAAATGAATATTACGGAAGGAGTTGAGTATAGAGGAAGTAGTTTTAAAAAAACTCATGCAAGAACAACTAGAAGGAAAGAAATCAAAAGGAGGAGGAGGGTCACCTGAAAAAGAAGATAGATTCAAGATTGTAATGAGAAAAAATAAGAATAGTAAGATGCATGCAAGTCAAATTAGTAGCCCAGTGAAACAAAAGAATACACAAAATAGAAATATTGCAGGAATTTGGGGAAAATTCGAAGGAAGGAGAACAACTTAATGACGAAGGGCAAGGAATGGTAACACAAAAAGCTCAGAAAGCTAAAATAAAGGCACCACATGGATCAACATAAAAGGAAAATTACGGGAGGATTTGAGTACAGAGCAAGTAGTTTAAAAAAACTCATGAAAGAATGGAGAGTTTAGATGACATATTTATATGAGATGACCAAAAGAAGTTGTACAAAGAAACATTTGAACAATATTTGAACTCCCATTCTCAGAAACCGATGGATATCCCAGAAAATCAGAACTCTTAGAAGCCCCTCTCTGAGGAACCCAGCACCCAAAATAAAGGAGGAAAAAATAGGGGACAAAATAATTTACAAGAATCGATAGAAATGGTAGGATAAATGTTAGTTAATTCAGGAAGGGTAATACCGTTATCAATGGTATTCCAACAACTAAAAAAAGTTCATCAATGAAATTTATCTCCTCAAATATAAGAGGATTAAATAGTAAAGGAAAACAGAGATATTTAAAAAAAGATGAAAAACATAGAAGCCACAGATGATGTTGATTCAGGAAACTAGGGTTTCAGGTCAAAGATTAGAAGAAATCCTTAAATTTTTGAAACGTCATTATGAATCAATGGCTATATATTCGAGAGGCAACGCTAGGGGAATAGATATTTTATGGAACCCAGCTTATATTATGGAAAATATTGGTTCGGGCTACCGTGTATTCTAACAGGCCAATTTAGAAAAATTGGAACGAAGGTGATCCAAGTGGCCCTAGAGACACACACAGGACAAAGAGGGCTTATGAAAGCTAAAAACTCACAGTGGCAGAAACGTGGCAAACTCAGTTTCAAGTTTAAAATCTTGTCATCCTAATTGAAAATGTGTGAATGGTTCATCAAACTGAGTTCGTATGCGAAATTTATAGCTGGTCAAAGTTCTAAGATTGACTCGATGACTTGGCAGGTTAAGGAGACACATTTTTTGCAAATTTCTGGAGGTAGGATTCGAGTAAGCTCCGAACAGATTCTGGGCCAAAAAGTGGGATACTTAATTTTTCTACTACCTCCTAGAATCCCTTAATATTAAAAAAATATGTGGTGGGGGGGGGGGGTGGGGGGGGGGGGTTGTATAATATTAAATAAAAATATATAAAATTGGAGGGGCGAGCCATAACTCCCCCCCCCCGCAACTAACATAACAAAACATGTCATATTTAAAAGGGTAGGTTACCATGACCTCGTTGGACCCGATCCCTGTGGCACCGTTGAAACAATATCCTGGGTAGGTGGGCCACCTCCGGTGGACCTAGCCCAAGCCACCATATTCCATAATAGCTGAGACTAGTGGGAGTTGAACACATGAATGGCAGGTTTCTGACCCCGCCCACGCGATAGTATCACGAAAAAAACCCCATTTAAATACTCCAAACAAATGAAAAATGTGGGGCGGGCCACCCGATGTGGGTCCAACCCCCCATTAACCACTATTTTGGTTTTTAATAAAACAAATACGTACCAGATTGGGAGGGGGCGAGGTTTAGCCACCCAACCTCCTCCCCACGATTACATATCTAACCACTGCGTCGTCAGCTTCCTTTGGGAAGTCTACCTGACATTTCATACTTAAACCCAGTTCTTCAGTGTGCCAGGGGCAAAGTAGGTTGGAGTGGGCACGTAGTTCGAGACAAATTATTTAATTTCAGATGGAACCATGAGCTAGTGTGCAGAGGTAGTGGAACCATGATTGAGCCTCATTTCTAGAGGGGCAAAACTTTCCCAGTGTCCAAATTGGAAAAATTTTATATGGTGTAATATTCCCAATTAGTCATGAGCTAATTGGAATATTCATTTTTGTTTTTCTGCTTTGTTTAAAGAATAAGAGGGAAAAGGAGATCCATTTTTCACCTTAATAATGAATAAATCAATGGCAAATGTGAAAGAGACAAATCTTGGCAACTTAATTGAAGCACCTTTAGTGTGAAAGGGGTTGGATCACTTTGACTAGGTCAACCTTGAACAAATCTACAATTTTGTCATGGAGGAGTGGCTATCAATGAGGGACAACACAGTTTTAGACGGAGATGCTTTGTGTGAATGTAGTGATATTTTTGGATGGGGCTTAGGGTTTGCAAACTCATATTCTATTTAAGGAAGAGGATGGCAGCCATATGAAGGTTGTTGATGTATATGATATTTCTAAATATATGGTTTGTTTAGAAATATATTTTTCTCTTGTTGTTTAGCTGAGATAGAGTGTTGTTTAGCACAGGGTGTTCCTGATCGGGAATCCCACCTCTTCCATTGAGTAGCTCTTGGAGGAGTCTTGCACTACATTGTCCACTGCTTAAGGCCAAGCTTCTTCTTTCAACTACAGTGCAGATCCTGTTGAGGGTTTGGTTTTTTTTGCAAGCTGCAACAAGTGGAGACTAGATCTCTAGATCTAGGCCATTTTAGTGCTCCTTTTTAGTGGAGGAGGTTTCCACTTCATTGGGAGGACAATATTGGAGGGAATTGAGCTCATTTTTAGATCTTGGCATCAGGCCAACCTTATTTTGATCCCTACAACACAGTCTACTTCCAGATCTGCGTTATTTCTGTAGGTGTAGTTGCAGGGTGGTTTGGCACACCATTTGGAGAGTTGATTTTCTAGTGATGGGGATTTGCCCTTCACTTAGAGGATCTATTGGAGGATGTTATTTTATTGATCATATCATATCAACCACACTTTCTAGATCTATATTTCTCAGTAGATCTGCAGTCTTAGATCTCATATCCACATCTTGTACTTGGTGTTTAGCTAAAAACCCTTGAGGGGTTCTATAGAGGATCTTGTATAGTTCATGGATCTGATATAGATCTAACTTTTGGAGCACATATCAGCTCTAGATCTATTGTATAATATAATGTTGTTGCAGAGCCAATAAATAATGATGTAAGGGTTTTCCAGCTTTTATATATGGTTGCGGCACCTCATATTGAGGCATTTTCTTCATTGGAGGGTTGTATTTCCTGTTATGAATCTTATGGGCCATCTCTTACATATATTTTGTTGTTGTAATAACATATAAAAGGTCTCCATATTGGTCTCTTGATTTATAAATGATGATATGCGTTATTATTCCATCATTTTGCACTATATTCCTGCTTTTCCCATTTGGGAATATTACATATGGATTATACACCACTCGGTGACACGAACCTGATGGCGATGTTACTTTCTGCAACATAGGTCTCGATTTATTGGCCATTTCCCATAATGGAATGACGGTGTCGGATTTCATCGTGTGAACAGTCGATTTCTCGCCATTCGACGCCATGTTTGAGATGGTGCATTCAGATCCATCGATTGAGCAACCTATTCTTTAGCCAGCATTAGAGTTGAGGTATATGAAGTGTTGTTTCCATGCACTTAATTGATGCTTTTTGTAGTATGCTTTATGTCATTTCGATTCCTGCTTGATGTATGATGAGAAATATTTATGTTTATTTCCTGTTGTTGATTCCTACTTGATGTAAGATGCAGAATCTTTATGTGTATTTGATGTGGTATGTATTTATCATGGATGGTGATTTATGTTGTGAGATCCCTTGGTTGCCTTGATGGCGGGATACTCTTTGTCACCATGTGTTCAGTTGTCATGTTGATAGGAGGTTTGTGATGAGTGAGAGTTCCTTATAATGGAACATCTCGTGGAGAGACTTTGCCACTCATGTTGAGGGCTTTTCCTTGGATGAAAAGTCAATAGCATCCATGTACATCATCACCAATTACAACACTGAATGAAGCGGCCAACACCATCGAGACACCGAGGCCCAGAGACATAGTCCACACTGGACAAACTTCATTATTAAATGACTTGCATTTTTTTCTGTGATTGTTGACATGTTTTCCTCTTGATTATATCTACATATTTTTTCATTAATTCTTTGATAAAATGTAATTCTAACGCATCAGATGAAGCAAAGGTCTTGTCTAAAAGGGTATCATAAATTTACTCACATCAAGTGGTATCAGAGCGGTCTTCTTACTGATGTGAACCACAAGTGTGAATCATTGAATGTGCAACAATGGAGGATGTCAAAGACATGTACGAGACCACACTCAGGGTGTCTGAGAAAGCGAACATGTTGTATGAAGCTTATGAGAAACAAGCAGCGGATAATGATGAGTTGAAAATGGTTCTACAAGAGGAGAAGGAGGAAAAACATTGTTTGCAGCTTCAGTTGAAAGATACGACAGAGGTATTGGAAGAATTGAAGCGCAATGATGAAATTCATCAAGCAGATTATGAGGCATTGAAGGCACTCCTACAAGATGAGAAGGAGGAGAAGCAATGATTGCAACTTCAGCTACAATCTGTGACAGACACCTTAGAGGAAGTGAAGCATAATGAAGGCTTAGAGAAGCCCTCTTCACATGTTTCAAAATCGAAAACTGAGGTAAAAAGCATTGATTTCTCTTCAGTTTCATCTTCACATGATATCATTTATGTTGGAAGTGTGGAGATACCCATTACAGGAACCAGCATGAGACTCCTTACCAGGATGGGGTACAAATGAGGAGGACTTAGCATTCATGGCCAATTCATAACTCAGCCATTGGAGGCTGTGCAAATACCTCGCTACGCAGGTTTGGGATACACTGAAGGAGAATGTTCGAAGGTGTCAGAAGCCTCCACAACATTGTGGAAACCATTGAGGAGAGAGAATGGTGGGAACACTTTACCATCATCTTATGACATCACATATTGCAGAGAGAAAGTTGAGGCAAGCTCAAATCGCCATAATGACATTAGAGGAAAACATATATTGTTGAACTCGTCAGGGGAGAGGATTGATGGGAACACTTCGCCATCATCCCATGGAAGTTAATTTTGCAATAAAAGAGCTTGGAAAAGCTCTCATCACCATGATTGTACCAAATACCACCAGGAAAGGTATATTAAGTATCGATATTCGCAATTTTATTTTTATTATAATCATGTTGCTAACCATGAACGTAAATCATGGCATAAGAAAAATTGTTGTTTTTGTGGTATACATAACCATGTCATTGTTGAGTGTTGGAAAATAATGACAACAAAAAGGAAGATTAGGCATGGAAAGCCTTCTCCACAACAGGGAAAGAAATTGGTTAAGCAGGTCTGGAGGAAGAAAACCTTTTGTAGCCATTGCAACCAAAGTGGACCTCAAATATCGATGTGTTTGAGGCTCCATCTACAGCAGCAACTTAAGGACGAAGCATCGGTGCATGAATCAGTTGGAACAGTTGGTCGACAAATGAATCCACCGGATTTATGGTGGTTATTTTTATTAGGAAAATATGGTTTTCCTAGATATGGTAGTGTGTCATGGCCATGTTTTTTAAATCATGTGTTGCATTCCTTTTTTAAAAGTGATGATGTGTTTTTCCATCACTTGCAATGTGACAATGATGTCTTTGGCCTTGTATTAATAGTTGGGGTATTATTGATTCCATTTTGATGTAAGCTTGACCACCGAGTATGTGTTATAAAATCATGGCAACTATGGGAAATTTTCGGGTCATAGTTGGTCATATTTGAGCATGTAATTTACAAGAAATTGTACTATAGGTTTGCAAGGGATGCAGGTGTCGGTTCATTGCTTATGGCTCCAAAGGAGAAGGAAGGGTGATCTTTCAGGACAGTTGTGATGCAGACATAGTACACAACAGTTGTAGATTACTTTTAATGATTTTGGAAGAAAAAAATCTCCTCATGGGGGAGGACTAATCCAGGTGGCTCTAGAGACACACACAAGACAAAGAGGGCTTATGAAAGCTCAAAAATCAAAGTGGCGGAAACATGGAAAACTTAGTTTCAAGTTGAAGATCTCATCGTCCTAATCGAAATGGTGTGAATGGTTCGTCAAACCAAGTTCGTATGTGAAAGTTTGAGCTGGTCAACGTTCTAAGGTTGACTCGATGACTTGGCACGTTAAGGAGGCAACATTTTTGAAAATTTCCGGAGGCCGGATTTCAGTCAGCTTCGGCCAAATTCCGGCCGAAAATGTGGGATACTTAATTTTTCTGCTACCACCCAGAATCCGTTAATTTTTTTTTTAAAACAAGGGGGGTTGTTGTAATATTAAATAAAAAAATATAAAATTGGAGGGTCGGGTCATGACTCCCACCCCCCCCATCCCCAACCAACATAACAAAACATGTCATATTTAAAAGGGTCGACGACCATGACCCCACTAGACCCGCTCCATGTGGCACTGTTTAAAACTTATTGTGGGTGGGCAGGCCACCTCCACTCAACTTGGCCCATGCCACCCCATTCCATAACAACCGAGACTAGTGGGAACCCATGACCGGCGGGTTTTCGCCCCTGTCCACGCGGTAGTCTCATGAACCAAACCCCATTTAAATACTCAAAACCAATGAAAAAGCTAGGGTGGGCTACTCAATGTGGGCTATCCCCCCATTAACCAATATTTTGGTTTTTAATAATAAAAATATGCGCCAGGTTGGGAGGGGGTAGGGTTTGACCACCCAACCTCCTCCCCATGATTACAGATCTTAACCAATGCACCAACGGCTTCCTTTGGGAAGTCAGCATTCCATTTCTTATTTAAACCCAATTATTCAGTGTGCCAGGGGAAAAACAGGTTGGATTGGGCACGTAGTTCGATACATATTATTTAATTGCATGCGGAACCATGAGCCAGTGTGCAGAGGCAATGGAATAATGATTGAGTTTCATTTCCAAAGGGGCCAAATTTTCCCAGTGTCCAAATTGCAAAAATTTTGTATGGATTTTACACCTCTCGATGATAGGAACATGATGGCAGAGCCAGTTTCTGTAACAGAGGTCTTGATTTATCGACCATTTTCTAGAATGAAATGAAGTTGTCAGATTTCAGCATGTGGACAGTTAATTTCTCACCATTCGACACCACTTTTGCGATGTTGCATTTAGATCCAACAATTGAGCATCCTATTCTTCATCCATCATTAGATTTGAGGTATATGAAGTGTTGTTTCCCTGTACTTCATTGATGATTGATGTACGATGCTTTATGTCATGTCGATTCTTGCTTGTTGTATGACACATAATCTTTATGTTTATTTGTTGTTGTTTATTCCTACTTGATGTAAGACATGGAATCTTTATGTGTATTTGATGTGGTATGTATTTATCATGGATGGTGATTTATGTTGTGATATCCCTTGGTTTCCTTGATGGTGGGATACTCTTTGTCAGCATGTGTGAAGTTGTCATGCTGATAGGTGGTTTGTGATGAGTGAGAGTTTGTTATAATAGAACGTCTCGTGGAGAGAATTTTCCACTCATGTTGAGGTCTTTTCCTTGTATGAAAAGTCAGTATCATCCATGTACATCATCACCAGTTACAACATTGAATGAAGCAACAAACACCATCGAGACACCGAGGCCCGGAGACGTAGTCCACATTGGAAAAAATCTGTTATTAAAAAGCTTGCATTTTTGTTGTGTGATTGTTGAAATGTTTTCCTCTTGATTATATATGCATATTTGTTCATTAATGATTTGATAAAATTTAATTCTAACACATCAGATGAAGCAAAAGGTCTTGGTTAAAAGGGTATCAAAAATTTACCCGGATCAAGTGGTATCAAAGCGGTCTTCTTGCTGATATGAACCGCAAGCATGAACCATATAACGTGAAGCAATGGAGGATGTAAAAGACATGTAAGATACCATGCTCAGGGTGTCTGAGAAAGTGGAAATTTTTTATGAAGCCTATGAGAAAAAAGCAGTGGATAACGCTAAGTTGAAAATGCTTCTACAAGAGGAGAAGGACGACAAATATCGATTGCAACTTCAGTTGCAAGCCACGACAGAGGCATTGGAGGAAATGAAGTGCAAAGATGAAAGTCGTCAAGCATATCAAGAGGAATTGAAGGCACTCCTACAAGAAGAGAAGGAGGAGAAGCAACGATTTCAGTTTCAACTACAAGCCGCGATAGATGCCTTGGAGGAAGTGAAGCATAATGAAGGCTTGGAAAAGCCCTCTTCACATGTTTCAAAATTGAAAACTGAGGTAAAAAATGTTTATTTCTCTTCAGTTTCATATTCACATGATATCATTTCTATTATAATTGTGGAGATACACATTACAAGAACCGGCATGAGACTCCTTACCAGGATGGGGTACAAAGGAGGAGGACTTGGCATTCATGGCCAAGGCATAACTCAACCATTTGAGGTTGTGTAGATACCTTGCTACATAGGATTGGGATACACTGAGGGAGAATGTTCAAAGGTGTCAGAATCATCCACGACATTGTGGAAACCATCAAGGAGAGAGAATGATGGGAACACTTTACCATCATCTTATGACAGCGCATATTGCAGAGAGAAAGTTGAGGCAAGCTTTCATCGCCATAATGACATCAAAGGAAAACATATATTGTTGAACTCGTTAGGGGAGAGGATTGATGGGAACACTTTGCCATCATCCCATGGAAGTGAATATTGCAATAGAAGAGCTGAACGATCTCTCATCACCATGATCACACTAGAGACCACCAAGAAAGGCATAATAAGTCTCGATATTCGCAAGTTCATTTTGATTATAATCATGTTGCTAATCATGTATGTAAATCATGGCATAAGAAAACTTGTCGTTTTTGTGGTTTACATAACCATGGCATTGCTGAGTGTTATAAAAGAATGGCAACACAAAGGAGGATGAGGCATGGAAACCCTTATCTATAGCAGGGAAAGAAACTCATTAGGTAGGTTTGGAGGAAGAAAATTTTTTGCAGCTATTGCAACCAAAGTGGACCTCAAAGATCCACGTGTTCGAGGCTCCATTCAAAGTAGCACCTTAAGGACGAATCGTCGATGCATGAATCAGTTGAAACAATTGGTCGACAAATGAATCCATTGCATTCATGGTATTCCTCTTTATTAGGAAAACATGGTTTTCCTAGATATGGTAGTGTGTCATGCCTGTGTTTTGTAAATCATGTGTTGCATTCCTTTTATAAAAGTGATGATTTTTTTTTCCATCACGCAATGTAAAAATGATTTCTTTGGACTTGTATTAATAGCCGGGGTATTATTGATTCCATTTTGATGTAAACCTGACCACCGAGTATGTGTTATCCTGTTAGCTCCAACCAGATTCCAGGCGCAAATGTGGGATACTTAATTAGTCTTCTACTGTCCGGAATCCATTAAAATTTAAAAAATGGGGGAGTGGGAGAGGTGGGGCGGTTAAATATTAAATAAAAAAATATAAAATTGGAGGGGTGGTCCATGAACCCCCCCCCCCCCCCCCAACCAACCAACACAACAAAACATGTCATATTCAAAAGGGCCGCCGACCATGACCTCGCCGGATTTCGTCTATGTAGCACATTTAAATAATATTGTGGGTGGGCGAGCCACCTCCAATGGACGTGGACCATGCCACCCCATTCCATAACAGTCAAGACTAGTGGGAGGGAGAACCCACGACCGACGGGTTGTCGGCCCTGCTCACGTGGTAGTCTCACAAACCAAACCCCATTTAAATACTCCAAACTAACACAAAAGGTGGGGTGAGCAGCCCGATGCGGATTTGGCCCCCCATTAATAACCACTATTTTTGTTTTTAATAAAACAAATACGTGCCAGATTGGGAGGGGGCGGGGTTTGACCACCTGACCTAATCCCCACGATTGCGGATATTAACCACTGCGCCTGCGGCTTCATTTGGGAAGTCCACTCGACATTTCATATTTAAACCCAGTTATTCAGTGTGCTAGGGTAGAGCAGGTTGGAGGAGTAGCACGTAGTTTGAGGTGCGGAACCATGAGCTAGTGTGCAGAGGCAGTGGAACCATGATTGGGCCTCATTTCCAGAGGTAAAATTTTCCCAAAGGTCCAAATTGGACAAATTTTTATATGGATTTTACACTCGGTGACACGAACCTATATTAAAAGTTAGCAGGATCTATGTACATCATCACCCAGTTATAGCACTGAATCAAATGGCGAACACCGTTGAGACATCACGTCTTAGACGTAGCCGGGGTCAATGTATCTAACCGTGTTATTAAATGGCTTGCATTTTGTTGTGTGACTGCTGACATGTTTTCTCTTGATTATATCTACATATATGTTCATTAATGCTTTCATAAAATTTAATTCTAACACATCGATGAAGAAAGAGTTCTTGCAAAAAGGGTACATTATTTATTCTAATCAAGGAAAAAATCCTAATCTCTCCGCCTATGGGCCTCATATTCCAGCTTTAAGGAAGGCATTCTAATAGTATAAGAATCACCTTATTAATATTCTACTTGTTACACCATTTTTTGGTCATCTAACCTATTATCATTAGATGGACCCAAGTACACCATGTAAGACCAATTTTACCCTAAGTAAAATTTCTTTCACTATTTAAAATAACTTAATAAACCACATTTATTAGATTGTTTATGGTCTAAACAGGAAACCCCAAAAGGAAATATTAAACAAACCTATATTTTTTTTATTTTCCTCATGGAATAATTAATTAAACCATAATTTAATTATTATTCCTAATCATGTTTAACCCAAAACAAAGAAATTAATTAGATAAATCATTATTTATCTTATTATTTTCTAAAGAATAATTGTTTAAATCTTATTTAAGTAATATTCTTTGTTAAATATGACTAATTCACCCTTAAATAATTAAATAAATCATTATTTATTTAATTATCCTTCAACCACTTCCTTAAAAAGATAAATAAATCATTTATTTATTTATTATTAACAAATAAAGGGATTTGACCAAGTCAAATACTTTTTCCCTCCAACAAATATAATAAAATATTCCATAAAAGGTGGATCTAGATTTGGTTAACATTATTTTAATCATGCACCAAGATCTAGAATGACCCAATATTTTGTTATAAATAGGAGGGTTTTTCCTACCATTCTTCACCTTTTGTTGCCTATTAGATCACTCTGGATCTAAACTCTTGGTCCGACTTTGAGCCATTATCATTGTCATATTTTCCATTATTTGCTGTGTGAGCTCCCTTTGAGTTCTATCTTTGTCTGGGTTTTCTACACCAACATGAGAGAGAAATGCTAGATCTGAAGTGCTGAGGACTTCCAAGAACCCATCCCATTGAGGAGAATTGGAAACATCTTCTTCTTTTCCTCCCAGGTGCCCTTAATACAAAAAATTCTTTCAAAAATTGTTCTTGTCTTGTCTATTGGATATATGGAGCAAACCCTTCTTTTTACTGCTTAATGTCTTTCTATGTATAGATCTGGTTTTTTGCAGCTCTTGTCTTGATCAACTAACTGTAGATCTGAAGATATTGGCAGCCACATTTGATGTTAGGGCTATTAGTTATGCATAGCTAAAGTGGTCCTTTTTCATACGCTTCGACAAAGGATTCATACTAACAATTGGCGACTCCACTGGGGATTTTAAATTACGACCGCTGTCGTTTTTCATATTCCTGCATATCTAGCTACTTCAGACCCTAGGGTTTCTTTTCAGCTTTTTGATTTTCCTATTTTTATGTGTTTTTCTCACATAAAACCCTAAAACATTAAAATTTCTAACTTCTGCGTGTTTCTGGCCCTCTTGCGCAGGTGACAGACATCAGCCGCAACTGAGACGACAACTTTTCCGCAAATCTGCCGCCGAGACAACCGGAACTGGGGGTCGCACTTTTCAGCCCAAAAACTGCGACCTGGACCTCCATGTCGCACTTTTTAGCCTCTTTTCTGCGACCTGCACTGAAAACAGGTCAGAACCTGCGACCTGCCAATTTTTCAGCTGTTTTTCTGCAATTTTTCTGGGTTTTTTTGAAGCTTCTGTCAGGGTTTTCCAGCCTCTGTCTCAGCCTGATTCGACCTGTTTCTGATCTGTTTTTCTCATCTAAGTGGGAACATAGCCCCCTAGGGCTTCAGTACCCTCCACTTTCTGTGGAAGAGTTTTTATCTGTTGCAGGTCTGTTTTTTCAAAGTTTCAGCCCCTCTTTTTCCAGATCTGATACCTCCTTTTCAGATCCCTTTTAATCAGCTCTTCTCCCTTTCAAATCACCTCTTGAAGTTTTGTTTGGATCTACCTTTAGGGCCTCCTCCTTGTCCCTTCTGCTTTTTGCTGATTTCCTCCTTTTTTACAGCCACCTTGCCTCTGCCTCTTGGTTGTGTTCTCCACCTCTTTTCAGCAGTTTTCTCCTTTAGATCCCTGTCCCTTTTGACCCTAGATCTATTGACCTCTTTTTAGTGTGTTTTGACTATATTTTTTCCCTCTTTTAGCTTAGTTTTGAGAGACCCACCTTCTTGGGTTAGATTGATGCACTAGTAGCTGTTAATTTTCTGTTATTTCAGCATTATCTACTGTTTTTTACAGCATTATTTTCAGTTCCGCAGCACACTTTTTCTCTTGCTCTCAAAACGAAAAGGGTTTAAAAATTAAAATTAACGCACACCACACACTCACCCTAAGCGAAGAAGAGCCTGGTTACCACCGCCAGGCAAAGACTTTTAAACATTGTAAAATCAATTGACACTGCACCTTTCTGCCCTTGTTTCGACATTGTAATTACTTGATTCTGCACCTCCCTGCCTTTGTTGGTCATTCTTCTTCCCCTTGTGCCGTGTTTGTGTTGTCACCATTGTGCCCCCAAGGCGCACATCCCGGAGACTTCTTGGCCTTCACCCTCAGTTTCCGGTCAGTAAACCTACTCCTTCCCGCCGTCGACGAGTTAGTCCTCCTCCGAGTCCGCATTCCGACTCCTCTTCTGATTCATTGGGTTCTCCTTTTACTTCCGGTTCTCCCCCTGTCACCTTCACTATGTCTGGTCCAGGGCCTAATGCTAGCGGTAATCCCGGCCCTAATGCCGGGACTGCTACTAGCGGAACCGCCATAGGAACTACCTCGGTTGCGCCCTTGCTCCCCTTCATGGTAGGCCTCAGCCTCCCTGATTTGGACCGGTTGAAAAATGACCCTATACACCATGACGCTGGTTGGCCTGCTATGCCAACAAAGCTCCCTTCTGACATCCCCAAGTTTGAAGGCCTTGCTGGAGAATATCCTTCAAATCATGTTCGATCTTTCCACATGTGGTGTTCATCTACCTCCATTACCGATGACTCTGTCTGTCTTCGGTTGTTCCAACGAACGCTTACAGGCGCGGCTTCTAAGTGGTATGTTGATCAACCCACTTCCTCTCATACCACCTTTGCGACTCTTGCCCGGGATTTTTTATCTTACTTCCAGCTTCCCCTTCGTTATGACACTGGTATCGAACTTTTGACTTCTTTCCGTCAATCATCTGCGACCCGCCTATCCAATCATGTCCAGGAATGGCGGAGAAGAAAGAGCCTATGTCAGTCCCCTACCTTCGAAGACCGTGTCTACATGGACTAGTTCCTTAGATCTCTCTTGTCTCCTATCGGGAAATATGTTGCATCGCATTTCCCCCTAACAGAAGAAGCCGCCCTCCAACTGGCGTTAAAATATGACTTGATCTACGCTCAGACAGGTTATGTTTATACCGTTCTCCCTGATCTCCCCAGACCCGGTGGTATCAATGCACCGGGGGCACCTCATGCTGCTGAAGGTAACGTTGGAGCTCTCTCTCATCCATATGCCCAACCTCCCATGGGTTATGGCTTTCCTGGGGGAGGGGGCAGCACCTCCCGCACTTGTTCCCCTCCTGGTAACACGAATCCAGGATACAACATGCCTCCTCTTTTGGCCCAACCTCCTGGTCACCATACTGTTACCCAACCCCCTTATTATTCGTATCCGCAGTTTAGTGCTCCAGCTCCTCCAGCATCAACACCTCCGCCTCCCTGGCCTTCTCAACCCCTGCAACAGCAGTCACCCCCCCCCCTCAAGAGCAAGTGGATGCACAGCATGGATTCATGGCTACCTCACCACCTGACAGATGGGTGGCCACTCAACCTCCCCCTTCTGGTTCCTCCAATTACCAGATCCTCATGATGAACTCTGATCCACCTCTAACCGTCGACCTTAACCTTCAAACTCAGTCCCATCAGTACCCCAAGCCTCCCGCTCCGTTTCTCCCTGAGTCACCTTCTTCAGGTTCTACAGAGCCTCTTTCGACATCCAATGGTCCCTTGCATATCCCTCAACCCAAATTTGAGGTTCATACCCAGATTCCTAAGGGACCATTACGCCGAAATGCTGCTTCTGGTCGAGCTTCTCATTCATATAGCATCGTAGATGATTTGGCACAATCTCCTGCTGTCATTTCAAAACTGGAACTCCTCCAGTCGTGCCCTTCTCAAAAGAAGGCTCTACTATCTGCCATGGGTGCTGTAGATCCTGCTGATGACCAATTGATTGTTTTCGACACCCATCAATCAGAACATCCTCCTCTCCCTGCTTCCGTAGCCTTCCAAATCCCAGTCAAAATTCGGAACGCCAATGTTTCTCGGTGCATCATTGATGAGGGGGCATCCACCTGTGTGATGTCTTCTTCGGTTTGGAAAAAACTCGGATCTCCTGAATTGGCCCCTTCCACAATCACCCTTCGTGCGTGGGATGGTCATTCCTTCCAGCCAATTGGCTTATTCCGTAATTGTCCTATCACTCTTGCGGGCAAGACTGTTTGCATTGACGTTGAAGTCATCGACGCCCCTCTTGATTATAACATTCTTTTGGGGCGTAGCTACACTTATGCTATGTCTGTTGTCCCATCCGCGGTCCACTGCAAGATGTTTTTCCCTCATAATGGAAAGATAGTCACCATTGACCAGTTGACGTATCATGAGCCTAAATCTCAGGCCTCCCCTGAGTCGACCATATCTTCTGTAGCCAATCAACAAACTGTCGATTCTTTGACCAATGTCTCTCCCGGTGTCTACAAAGACTCCTCTTTTCTGGGAACCTTCCCTAGTCTTCCTCCTCCTCCTGTCTCTGACCCCAGCTCATCGGATGTTTGCATGATGCAATCGTCTCAGGCTGCTCTCAAGCAACCTGCTTCAGCTAGTCAGCAACCGCGCTCTCCGCAACCTGCTCCTAGCCCTTCACCTGCAGCTGGTATTCATGAGCCTCTTTATCCTCCTAGAACGGTTCCTCCAAGCATTAGCCATTTAGGAGCCGTCCCACCTGGCCATTACCCCTCTGGTCAGATACCGTTCCTAGCTCCCCCACCAGGAGTGTACACGGTACCTGTCATGGCCACCCTCTCTCTTCCTAACCTAACCCTTGGGATTCCCATCTGGTACCTTGATCCTCTAGCCCCAATCTTGCCTGGTTAACCCAAACCTTATCTTTCTTTGACCCCGGTTCAATTGGTCCGCATGACTTCTCCTGCTGCAACAGTACCTCAGTCACCTCAACAGGAACCACCTCCTGTTGTGACCGCTTCAGGTAAGAAGGGAAAAGCTCGCAAGGGGGCATCAAAGGACAAGGCTGCCCTGACAAACCCTTCCCCTCCTTGGCCTCCAAAGCATACCATCCAGTGTGCTCTGTGTGATATTTTGGGTCACGCCACCCATACCTGTCCTGCATTGCTTCATCTCAAGCCCATGGTTAATGTTGCGTTCCCTGAGTCCGCGATCCCAGAAGCCTCTGTTCCTTTTGCGACCGCAGCCATGAACCCCCAAACTATTCACACCAACCACCCATGTGCTTTGTGTGACCTCCATGGCCATTACACCCACCTTTTTCCCCGCCTCGAGGACTTCCGCACCTCTCTAGCCGCGGTCCGCCAATTCGAGGCCAAGCGCAATGAGTCCACCTCTCCCATATTTGCACATTTTGCTTTGGAAAAACCACCAGACATGACTGCTCCCATTGACATCCCCCCTCCTGATGTCGATATGACAGAGCCTTCATCTAGCATTTTCTACCTATCATCATCCACGAGACCCTCGGGGAACATTCCCTCTAAATCCTCCCCTGTTGTTTTGCTTGACCTTCCTTCAGCGATCACCTTGGGCTCAACATCGGTAGATCCTTTATCTACTTACTCTTCTTTCACCCCTTGTGACGATGCGCATGTGAACCTCTCTTCTCATGATGATGATTTAGGTAGCTTCGCCACGTCAGGTGGTCTTTCTTCCACCAGTCACCCCATCTTCTATCACGATGATGACATTATGGAAGAAATCCCCACCCCTGACTTTACCTATTCCCCCTTACATCGAACCCATGCGTTCACACCACATACACCTTGTGGCCATTACATTGAAACCCAATGTTTGGGTAAGGGGGCACCCATATTCGAGAGACCAGGAGAAGAAATTCTCCAAAACTCTCCTAGTGTATCTGGTCATGTTGACTTTAGTACCATTATTATTCCACATTTCGAAGAACCTCTAGAGTCCCATATCACTTCAGATCACTCTAGGAATGCAACCCCTTATCATTCCTTCATCTTACATCAGCAACCCTGTCTCTTAGACATTGTTGTTGACCAACCTATAGATCTTCCACAAGAGCATCAGTTCATTATCTCCAAATCCTCTCTTTGGGATAGTGACCCCAGGTATGCCAACCCGGAAACTTAAAGTCCATTTGATTCCTATATGCAGTACCAGAAGAGATTGGTAATCCTCCATTCCCTTTCTCAAACTGCATCACCATAACGAAAACAAATGGCGCACCACATCATTAAAATGTGTTTAGATTCCCCTTTTTTCTAAATAAATTTTAGCATGACCACAACATGCTTGGGGGCACCTATGACCCTCAACCATCACCCTCCTCAAAATCGAATTTCTTCACTTGCACCACTCTTACTAGGGGCACCATTTGGCCTCCATACTTATCCATGCTCGTGTTGATATTCGTCGTGAGTTACCATATTGTACTCATGTTTTATGGTCCCCCATTGGACCTTTACTGTGTGGCAGCACCATCACGTCACACTTGTTTAGAGCATCCGAGTTGAGTCATCACTGCATTCATGGAGTCTATCCTGAGTCTCTTTGTATCCCGCTATAGTCCTCCATCCTTCATTTCTTG
Organism: Pinus albicaulis; assembly: GCA_034641835.2. Taxonomy (NCBI): domain Eukaryota; kingdom Viridiplantae; phylum Streptophyta; class Pinopsida; order Pinales; family Pinaceae; genus Pinus; species Pinus albicaulis. The sequence continues at coordinate 1,489,240,040 of CM076575.1, read as the reverse complement.
GTCCCTCTCTCGTGTCACACATTATGGCCTTCAGTCCCGCTGTCCCCTATCCCTCATGATATTGTGTCAGTCGCTGCCATGTCATTCATGCCCTTTATGCTCTAACAAGGGAAGTCATCGATTCGCTACTCAGTCCCCTCCATTTCATCATCATCATTGGCATTAGTTTGTCAGTCGCTCTACTATTTTCTCTCGTGCCTTATTTGAGGATCTCTCATTGCCTCACCTATGGCGGACCTCCTTCTGTCGACATCAGCTCCTTCCTTCCAGAAGATAGGTCTAGAGGGTGGTGTACCTTGGTTCCATCTTCCACTCTTGTTCGGTGCCTCGGATCAGGCAAAGGGATCTCTCATTTCCCTTTGACTTGATTCTTTCTCCACTCCAGCTCCTTTCAGCATGATCGATATCCGTATACTTGATGGTTCAGTGATGCCGCAGCAGCTCTTGGTGATTCCCGGGTGTGTGTGAGATGTCTCAGCCCTCATGAGGGGGTGGCCATGCAAGTAGCCCCCCACATGCCCGGATGACCTCTTCATTGCAGCCCTCGATGCAGCTCCAGATATTTGATGATGTTGGCCTTAGCCACTTGCAGCGCCTCTTTGATTTTCATGTATCAGTCATATTTTGCGAGCCCTTCCCCATTTACAGGGGGAATTTGGGTTTTATTTGTATCTCATGTACTCAGATATTATTGTATAAGTCCTGGCTGTTATCCCAGGCATAGCATGTATGTGGGATTCTTCATTGTATTTTTATCTAGCTCATGATTATGCCGGCTGTACTTTATGGTTCGGTCCCTTATTTACTAGACACACTATTCTTTTGTACTTTGTCTCGGTGGGCATAGGTATGCCTCCCCCGCCGCCTTTAGCACAGGTACCCTCTCATAAAAAGAGACTTGTTGCACTTGTAAGTCTCGTCTCCTCAGGGTCTAGTTCTTCAGCACCTTAGTCTACCTCACATTTCTCTCTCTGACTTCCCTCTTGATGTCTGGTGATTGAGTTCTTACAACGTACTTCGGTCATACGATTTGCTCCTAACACTCGCATGCTGGGGGGCAATCTGTTACACCATTTTTTGGTCATCTAACCTATTATCATTAGATGGACTCAAGTACACCATGTAAGACCAATTTTACCCTAAGTAAAATTGCTTTCACTATGTAAAATAACTTAATAAACCACATTTATTAGGTTGTTTATGGTCTAAACAGGAAACCCCAAAAGGAAATATTAAACAAACCTATATTTGTTTGATTTTTCTCATGGAATAATTAATTAAACCATAATTTAATTATTATTCCTAATCATGTTTAACCCAAAACAAAGAAATTAATTAGATAAACCTTTATTTATCTTATTATTTTCTAGGAATAATTATTTAAATCTTATTTAGATAATATTCCTTGTTAAATATGACCAAATCACCCACAAATAATTAAATAAATCATTATTTATTTGATTATCCTTCAACCACTTCCTTAAAAAGATAAATAAACCATTTATTTATTTATTATTAACAAATAAAGGGATTTGACCCAAGTCAAATACTTTTTCCCTCCAACAAATATAATAAAATAGTCCATAAAAGGTGGATCTAGATTTGGTTAACATTATTTTAATCATGCACCAAGATCTAGAATGACCCAATATTTTGTTATAAATAGGAGGGTTTTTTCCTACCATTCTTCACCTTTTGTTGCCTATTAGATCACTCTGGATCTAAACTCTTGGTCTGACTTTGAGCCATTATCATTGTCATATTTTCCATTATTTTCTGTGTGAGCTCCCTTTGAGTTCTATCTTTGTCTGGGTTTTCTACACCAACAAGAGAGAGAAATGCTAGATCTGAAGTGCTGAGGACTTCCAAGAACCCATCCTATTGAGGAGAATTGGAAACATCTTCTTGTTTTCCTCCCAGGTGCCCTTAATACAAAAAATTCTTTCAAAAACATTGTTCTTGTCTTGTCTATTGGATATATGGAGCAAACCCTTCTTTTTACTGCTTAATGTCTTTCTATGTATAGATCTGGTTTTTTGCAACTCTTGTCTTGATCAACTAACTGCAGATCTGAAGATATTGGCAGCCACATTTGATGTTAGGGCTATTAGTTATGCGTAGCTAAAGTGGTCCTTTTTCGTACGCTTCGACAAAGGATTCATACTAACATTCATAAGGATAAGTACTGGTTGCTGGGAGGTGATTCAAACATGATTGCTAGTTTGAAAGAGAAAATAAGAGGTATAAGGAGAGAGAAGCCAGAAATGGAACTCTTTAGAGATCTGATAACTGACTTAAGGCTAGTTGACATTTCCACAGTGAATGGAAATTACACATAGAATAATAGAATATGGGTTTCTCACCCAGTATCCTCAAGGCTGGATAGGTTCCTAGCATCAAAAGCCTTGGTTAGCATTGATCTCTTCTATGAAGCTGCTATCCTTTCGACACTGGGGTCAGATCACTAGTCGATAAGTATGGATATTGAAATGAAGGAATGTAGTAAAAGAACGTCTATTTCAATTTGAGGCTTTTTGGCTACGAGATCCAACCTTCCTAGAAAAAGATAAAGAATGGTGGGAATCAAGTCAAGCCCAAGGCCAGAATAGGATGAACTAATTTCAACTTTGTCTTAAAGACCTAAAACAACACATAATAAAACATTCAGCAGGACAAGGAAATTTACAAGGAGAAATGCAATTAATTCAACAACAAATTATTCTACATGGAAGAACAAAGAATCTACTGATAGAAGAAGGAAACCTCCTTAGTAAACTTGAAGAGTGTTGGAAACAAGAGGAAATACTATGGAAACAAAAATCTCACATTCAATGGCTAAGAGTAGGGGATAAAAACACAAACTTCTTCCATAAGGTTGTGATACATAGAAGACAACATAATCGTATCCTTTCCCTAAAGGACTCAGGAGGAAATAGGCTAGTCCAACATAATGATATGGAAGCCCTGTTAGTCAATCATTTCAATCATATTCTAAAAAAACTAGATCAACATAGATCTGTAGCCATTGAGCACATCACACGAAACATACCTTCAATAGTCAGCCGGGAACAAAATCTAGCTCTTCTATAAGAGATCACTATAGAGGAAGTAGAAGAAGTGGTCAAAGGTATTCCAAAAAACAACTCGCTTGGACCAGATGGATTTACAACTGAATTCTATCAGGCAACTTGGTCCTTCATGGGTAGATACATATGGGAATTAGTAGAGGAGTATCGTCGGTCACGACAAGTATATCCAATCCTAAATTCTACCCTCATTTTCTTAATTCCAAAGCAGGAAAACTCAAATGTACCAACAGGTTTTCGGCCTATAGCCTTATGCAATGTAATTTACAAGATATTATCTACAATTATGGTGAATCATTTGAAACCTATTCTTCTGGCCCTAATTTCTCTAGAGCAGATGGGTTTTGTAAAAGGCAGACAAATTTTGGATGGTATAATCATGGTGCAGGAAGCTATACACTCTCTTTGTACCCTCAAAGCTAAAGGTATGTTGATCAAACTTCATTTATCAAAAGCATATGATCGTCTTAGTTTGAATTATCTTAAATATACTCTCCAAGCATTTGGATTTAATGAAATATGGATCTATTGGATACTGTATTTTATTTCATCTCCTAACTATTTCATTCTGCTTAATGGAGTTCCCTCCACTCCCTTTAATGCTACCCGAGGGCTAATACAAGGGGATCCACTCTCCCCTTTCCTCTTTGTCATTGCAGCATAAGACCTTAGTCATAATATCTAAATTTAGATTCATGGAGGACATCTTAGAGGACATAATCTTTGGGGGGAAGGTTTAAACCTTTCCCACCAACAATTTGTAGATGACATTATGCTTTTTTGTCAAGCTACTCTAAAATAATCAAAGGATATTCTATCAATTCTTAAAGACTTCATGGAAGCCTCTCAGACCCTTATCAATAATGACAAATCAAATGTGTATTTCATCAATACTAATCTACTATCCCAACGTTCTCTATCGCATACCTTGGGATTCAACATAGGATCCTTGCTTATGAAATATCTAGGAATTCCTTTGAGTCTAAATTCTCTTCGGGTCTCGGGATGGAAAGATATTCTTAACTGCATATAGGCCCAACTTCCAAATTGGGATTTTTGGGTGCTTAATGCCCCGATTCAGGTTATTCTGTTGAGATTAGTCTTACAATCCATTCCAATTTATCAGCTCTCGGGACTAGCAACACCTAAAACCACCTGTAATGATATGATAAATATGTTTAAAAAAATTCTTTGGTAGGGTTCCCAACAAGCCCATAAGTGGACCCTCCTTTCATGGGATAAGCTTAAAAAAATAAAGAGGACAAGAGTCTTGGGGTTAAGATATCCTTACTTAATGAATCAGGTGATGGGAGCCAAACTCTCATGGAGATGGTTATAGGGGGGTGGAGATCTGTGGAAAGAATTTTGGGAAAGGAAATATGATATGCCCTTAACTATAATAGGGAAATTAAAAGTGAAAATGACTCCAAAAGGATCTAATTTTTGGAACTTGGTAGCATTAAACAAATATCTTATTTGTGAACATAGTTTCTTGGAAATCAAAGGTGGCAACATTGCCTGTTTTTGGGAGGATTCATGGTAGCAAAGGGAAAAACTATTTAGTCGAATTGATTTAGGGGATATTTTTATATTCACCAATAGGTTGAACACTAAGTCAATAGCATATTTTTGGAATGAAGAGACAAAGCTCCAATGGAGAAAATGGAAGTTAAAGGACCAGTGGCAGAATGCTCTAGAAACTCGCTAATGGGAGAACTACAAAAAAGAACTTAAAACTAGAAAATTAATTGTAGAAACATGAGAGGATATCCTGAGATGGGGGTGTTATAACTGGAAAATAGAACAAGGATTTACAGGGCCGAGTCACATTACAGAATCTAAAGAATTTAAAAAATCTCTAAGGTCCATAAAAAAAATCAAATTGCGCACTCAAGAAACCATCAGAATGCGCCTTTGCGCACATTTTTCTTCGATAAGAGCGCCTTTGTGTGGCTTTCCCTCAAAAATCCACGCAGACCTGAGAGTGGCGGAAGTCACTTTCCGAGACCACAAGGCACACTCCAAGAAATTGATCCCACACTTGAGGCCACCCAAGGACAGCCGCCCAAACTTCCTTAGAACCTCAAGGGAGCACACAATGGAATAATGTGCCACACAATGGAATAATGTGCCACACAATGGAATCATCCCCCTCTCTTGGGTCACCATCCATCAATGTACAAAGAGATGGAAGAAGAGTTTGAATTCATCTATAAAAGGCCACAAAGAGATGAACAAAAGGAGAGTACATTTTTATGCTGGCCAAAATTTCTTCAAGAAATCCAGTAATCTGTGATCTGGAGCGGAAGTAGAGAGGGGATTCAGTTGTTGGCCACCCAACAACTCCAATCCTTTGGAGTATAGAGAGAGGGACCTTGCACCAAGGCAGCTCGGAGGTAAAAATGTCCTTGTATCAGGTCTTAGAACTCCCTAGTTCTAAGGGCCCCTTGGCAAGTGTGTAAACGTTCTACCTTTTTTCCTACTAGCACACAATAAGAGGGGACTTAGATGACATTTTTGGTATTATTGTGTTGTTTGACTCAATACGAGCTTTGTGTTATTTGTTTTAGTTTAGATTTTATTTTCTCTCTATATATGCATGCTATTTCATTATCTAGTATGTTTTATTTTATGGCATGTTCACTAACCTGGTAACTCCCTTTGATTATCTTCCTATTACCAGGAACTTAAGAGGAAATAACCACTCCTCTTAAGAAAGTGTGGATTGGTACACTCATGCACCAAATCCACCAACACAGGATTGGCGACTCCACTGATTTTAATTCCTAGTTAATGTGGTTGTGCCTTTTGTAGAGACCTCTTTCCTTTCTTTGGAGTTTGGCTTGAACAACCCCTTTCCTCTTCTTCTCTACCTATTCACCCTCAGTGAGAGGTCAAGCTCAGAAGCTTCATTTTTCTTTTGCAGGAAATTTGCGTGGCTTTTACACAGATAGATGCGCCCGACTGCGCGTGTTCAACAGTGACCTGTGAACAAACTGTGTGCCTATGTGAGCCTTTTGCATGGGGAAACCAAAGGCAAAAAATTTATGCTATTTCCCTTTACTTCCTATTTGTAAAGTGACCGGAAGCCCATAATAAATATGCTAGCATTGTGTGAGGTGTCCCATGACTTGTTAAAACTCACTCTTGGTTGCATTTCGGTAGTTTTAGGTGTTAGTTTTAAAATTTCAAAGTTTATTTTTGCAGTCAACACATAGTTTAAGTAGGGGGGAATTAACTTGCATTATGAAATAATTTATGTTTTAAAAATTTAGACACCAAAAATCACATAGGTAACCATCCAAAGTAAGTGGCCCTGGTCCACGCATGCTTTGCTAAAGTTTTTTCATTTCCCTAGTTTAAAGTCATTAATTTTAGTTCAATTTTTTGCACTAGGATTCAGGACTAGGATTTAATTATCCTTAGAGAGCAAGTAATCGTTGTTGCCTTTGCACCCTTGGGTGACCCTAGGAAAGCATATGAACACTCTCTACTGATAATTTTCCATCTCCCTTTAGTTGATCATTTAGATTAACTAGGCAACATTGTAAGCGGCCCATATCCGCACATGTTTTGGTTTTGAGCAAGGAACAACCAAACGTAGCTTAATAGGGGATTTGAAAAGGATCATCACATATACATATGTTAAAATGATGCGATTTTTCACCTCTTTCTCACACACTTTCACACCTTAAGTTAATCAAAGCCACATTAAAAATAATTTAACTAAACTTGTTAAACTCTCCCCACAGGGGCCACAAGAGAATTTATAGTTTAAGTTAGGACCAAGGGGGTAGGAATATAATAAGCCTCCTTGGTCAGTTTACATCTTGAAACATAGAAGTTGAATTTTTAGGGAAATTTTAAATCCTTCTATCCGCCCACAGAAAATAAACTCGAGCGCCACAGAGGCCTAATTCAGAGGGGGTTAAGCTTAGGCCCAGTGCATGCGGTATTATTTGGGGCTACCTGAACTGTCTATTACTAGGTAATAGTAGCTGAATTAAAAAGAAGCTAAAGACTCGAAATCTCACATGGGATGACAGTACTAAGTGGCTAAAACTAGGGAATCCTTCCCTATAGATGATGGTGCAGGCAGCACTAGATCCTTTACCCTTACCTTGGTCAATTTTCCTCATTTGACTGGGAGCGTCGCCAATTCTTTCGCGAAATTGTGCCAGCATTTGAAAGATATATTCTCAAGGCCCAGTTACATTTGAGCATGTGAGGAAGATTAGGTCTTCTAGAATTTGAGTATCATACACTAAAACAACAAAAACCATATTTTTGGATTGACTTCTCACATAGGATTAATCTAAAGGGAAACTTTATCTTTCATTTTTTCTTTTTTTATGTATGCGATCATATTTTTTCTTTGATTATAATATCTATCCTCCCAAAATTTCCAAAACCATACCTAGTAGAAGCCAGAACATACCCAATGGGACCTCGTCGATCTAGATCTCTTTTGGACCTCCCCCCATTACCGGGAGAGGTTCCAGGTCTTTCACCATTTAGGCGTCAAAGACGAAACACTGCCACCCTTATTGGTTCATCCTTTATCGGGGCGTCAATAGTTGGGAACCCTCGCCGATCACCCAACGCCACACCAGTGGGCACCCCCATAGGGTGGCCACATTCCACTCCTCCCACAACCCTTAAGGGGCAGAGGAGTGCTACCCATTCAGGAAGCCTGGTGAATTCACAGCTAGGTACGTCGCAGAAAAACCCTATACCTAACCAGAACACTTTGTCTTCATAGTGTGTAATGACTACCAACTCGCAGTCACCTTTCTTAGCTTTGTTAAACTTACCATATTTAACCAAGCTAACAAACAACCTTATTGCACATAACCCTACATGGCCACCCATGCCCACGAAGCTCCCTTCAGACTTTCCAAATTTAGAAGAGAAGCAAGCGAAAGACCTTGGAAATCATGTGATGACTTTCCACCTATGTTGTTCATCAAATATCATCATTAACGATACTATTTGAATGAGACTATTTGAATGCACCCTAACCGGAGTAGTCGTGAAATGGTATGTGGAGAAACCAGATGCTACACATGGAACTTTTAGCACCCTCACTACTGTGTTCCTTACCTATTTTCGGCTACCCATCCACCATGATTTCGGGATGGAATTGCTAACCCACTTTAAGAAGACACCCAACGTCCATATCTCGAACCATCTCATGAATGGCGGCGACGTCGTAGTTTGTGCAAATCCAAAATCGATGATAGAGTTTTGTTAGACATGCTCCTAAAAACTCTCACCACAAAGATTTCAAAGGATGTGGCAACACAAAAGCCCATATTTGAATAGGACACCATCAGCAAGGCCCAAAAACTTTAGTTGATCTATACGTAGTCTAGATATATTGACAATATCCTACCTAACACCCCATGCCTACAAACTTACAAATAATTTCCAGGCTCGTCGAACTCCATAGATGGTTTGATCAGGTCATTGACCCAAAATAACCTAAGCAATAGTGTTCAATACCCCAGTTACACATATGATTTTATCCAGGACATACCGCAACTCGGATATCATAGTCATCATGCACCTTCGCAAAACATGACTAATAGGGCATCTTCATACCACCATCAGCAGGGAGGTCCATATCCTTCGACTCAGGGCACCCAATATGCAGCTAGACATGCTGACGAAAGAGCTCCCCCTCAACAGCCATTCATAAACCAGGTACAAGGACCGCAATATGCCTAGTCCCCAGCACAAAACCCACCCATGTAGAATAATTCACAAGTCAACTTTGTGCAACCTTCCCAACCACAACCACGCCAACCATACAATCAGGAGAATCTAAACTATCCTCTTAATGCGTCAAGGAAAAAAGGAAAAAAAAAACAAAGGGAAATCCTAGACAAGGGGGAAACAACCAAAAACGCCCTCCGCAATCTCAGGCTGGAGGCAACTCCAACCGAAATCAAAACCAGGAGCCAAGAAACCCCCAAGGTCAGAACAAGAGGGAGAATTTTCAGACAAACCACTCTTGTTTAATTTGTGGTGAGTATGGTCATTACACTCACCACTGCCTCGATCTCCCTAAGCTGAAGAATATTCAAGGCAACTGTGGATAAGGGGGATCCTCACAACTAAAAACCATCATGCAGGAGCCTTTACCCCATCAAGGGACATTTAGCACTCATCAACAACAAACAACTCTCGACGATTTCGAAAAAAACAACCATGAAATCTACATGACTAGTGAAGAGATATTTTTTTATACATGGAACTGGAACTACGATAACCCACCATACACCAATTCTTCAAGGGCTAGTATAATTACACCAACAACACCTTTGACCATATCAAAGATGCCTATTAAACCTTTGCCAAATATGGCTAAGGGACCAACTAGGCGGGAAGGAAACCATTCCAAAGCGGCCCATAAATATAGCATTGTGGATGATTTATCCCAATCTCTTGCCACCATGTTAGCTTTGGAGTTATTACAATCATGGCCAAAATAGAGGAAATCACTTCTTTCTGCATTAGGCACCATTGAGCCTACCGATTCATGCCTAATGGCTTTCGATTTAGATAAATTCACCTCTAGGCTCCCTTCGATGGTCGCATTCCAGATACCAATATCAGGTCAGAACATCACCATCTACCGATGTATCATCAACGAGGGTGCATCCACATACATCATGTGCAAGAACATCTAGAAGAAGTTAGGGTCTCCCGAGCTAAAGCCATCAGACATCATGCTTAGAGCATATGACAGGCGTCCTTCAACTCCCGTCGGTCTCTACCAAAACGTCCCAGTATGCTTAGCCGACAAGACGATCCTTATAGAAATTTAAATCTCGGATGCTCAACTAGATTACAATATCCTCCTTGTCTAGAGTTATGTGTATGCCATGTCAGCCATAGCCTCCTCCGTATTCTGAACTATGATGTTCCCCCATGAGGATCACATCGTTACTATCGACCAATTGACATACCATGAAAAGTGACCCCTAACAAATACTGATGTAGGCCTAGCCTATGTAGACACATCTGCCGAGATGCTTACACAATACCAAGAATATGACCCCGACCTATTCAAACCATCATCCATCCTTGGGTCATTCCTAGGAGACCCCCCTGTGATACCAGAATCATCATCGACTGTCATAGAAGCCTCGGTATGCATGATTTCCACATCAAGCACTGAATCCAACCAAGAGATAGAGATGAGAAGTAACGACACCGAGTCCTTGGCCACGACAGCCTCTCTAGCCTATGTCGTCTCCCAAAATTTCTTCCTCTACCCCCAGCTGGTTTTGTATCCCAACAGGTCTTGGCCATCGTGGTGTTACCAAATGTATCTTTTTCAATCCCAGTTTGGTACCTGGTCTCACCTACTGGGATGGGAGCCATGCACATCACCTCTACAGGGTTAATCACCCTGGGTCCTAAGGAGGCCACACTCATTCAAGAGACTGTCACAAACATCCCTGCGTAGGAAATTCCTACCGCAAAACCAATTATTATGACCAATAAGACCAATAAAAGAGGGAAGATGGTTAAAAGTCCCACCATACAATAGGAGTTACAACCTTGCACCATATTTGACATAGTATGCCACCCTACCCACATCTTCCCCAAGCTTGATGAATTAAGACCACTCCTCAGCTCTGCGGTAGACATCGTGACAACAAGTTCTCGTAAAAAGGAACCTGCCACCAAAAGTCAAGGCAAGGCATTGCGTACCAACCACACTTTCAATATTTGTGGCATTTATGGGCATTACACCTATCTCTTCCGAGAGAATTTAGGATACTGGGATGCCTTACACACCATCAAGAAATCTTATCAAGAGGATCCCTCCACATGGTCAGTTGGAGACAAACCCCACATAATTTTATACCTACAGGAGGAATGAGAGTCACCCGAAAGACTACCATTCATATTCCCTCCTCCTATCATACGCTGTGAACTATGCGAAAAACATGACCACTTCATCGATGAGTGCGTAACCTTGGAACTCATCCATCGGTGGTATCCCGTACAGTGCGTATACTATGTTGGTTTGTGAGCAGCGCAATTTACATGTCCTTTGTGTACTGACAACCTCACTTTAGAAAAATGGCATTACATCCGTCAATTTCACTTAGCACTAGCTAGTTTGCACTCAACCATAGTCCTCCTCTCCTGAGAAGATGGTTCTGACTCTGAATCCATGAATAGCTCGACAACCCAAGAAGATGTGATGAGTAGATCCTTACTCTTCCTGTCAGCTGAAAATCAGCCAATCAGAGAACCCTTAGTCACCCCCAACCACCTTCCGTAGAGAATACCAACATGTGCATTATGTAGCACGCCCAATCATGTGGTCACCACTTACCCTGACTTGGAAGTGCTTCACCGTTGGTACCCAGTCATGCTATAAAACAAACGGGATGATAACCCCATATCAAGGAATTTTTTCCTAGTATGTCAGGGCAATAACCATGAGCAACACTGTACCTATATCCCATGATTATGCCCTCTAATCAACATGACACATCTATTAGAGATGAAATGTCGGGACCTTATCAACTTGGAACCTAACAACCAACATGGAAGGTAGAACGCCCCCAGGCAGTCTACTCCATACCCTTTTCAGCATATGAGGCAAGTTAGGAAGGCGCGCCAACCGAGCATGACCCAGGTTCAACCTAGGATAACTTGAGGATTATGCGACATGATTGGCCACCAAGTAAATCAGTGCAAAGAACTGAAACACCTTACAAATATTTTTCACATAATCTCTCCCCTTCCGCAAAGACATCTCTCTAACCAAGAGATCACGCATAGTTATTATCAGATTTTATCACACTTTCATCATACAATAAAATGTGATCATCTCTCGAAGCTTAGAGTGGCAAGAGTGGCATTAATTATACACTCTCCAAGAGAGGTAGACATACCCAAGCCAAAAACTCGAAAATGGCAGTAGAGGACCCTCTCCCCTACATCTGACCCCTTTCAAGCGTCCACTTCCAGGAAAAAGAGTAGTATTGATTACCACACAATCTACTCAATTTCCATAGTAGTATTGTGCACCATTTTCACCAGCCATAACCATGAACCAGAGGCGTGCCCACTAATGGAAACATTTAGGCACCTATGTACCAGGCACATTTTCCATCTGTTGGAAAGTGTCTGGCCTAATGAGGAATCTAGCCTTACATCTGCGCACCAAGCCTATCATGTACCGACCCTGGCACCAACACACTGAAAAAATTAAAATACAGGAAGTTATGGGGCTTACCTGGCTAAAAAATTGCAAGTCCTGGGTATTTAGGTTCATTGAAATGACAAGAAAAGCTCTGAAAAATCCTCTGACCTCTAAGAACCTCACACACTGAAATGACACAAATGAACTGAATTGAGACATATCCGCTTATATGTCTCCCTTTTTGGAATATTCAGAGGACCATAACGAGAGCTCAAGAGTCGCAATTGCAGAACCAAAATCAAGACTGTTATCAGCACTTCATAATGCCCAAACGAGGTGCCACACATTCACACCTTCGAAAAAATAACTTTTCATTGCTGACAGGTATGCCCTCTCTCATCTTCTTTTTAGCACATGTCTTTCAATAATATTTGAATAGAGAAGATGTTTTCACTTGGGGTTTTTTTTGTAGGTATTGTGCAAACCATCCATCACTCCATCCACTGAAATTTTTGGAGCAGGTATCATTCTACCCTCAGCATGATAGAATCCCACAAGAACTCTGCATATCCTAACATCATTTCTCGATAAGAGATTAACCATAGGTTCCAAGAACCCAACCATGTTTATCATCACCCCACCTTCCACTTGATAAACATCCTCGTTGGTTGGTAGAGCCTCCCCTTCATGGCACTCGTCACGCAAAGTAGACCATATATCACAAAAATCATGATGCCATGGCCATACCACTTCAGTCCAGGAAGCACCTCATGCCCATTCACCCACCATGTATCAGGTCAAGTTTTACCATATCAAAATAAAACCCCTTTCCTAAACTACCAGGTTTTGCAAGCAGATCAGAAGTGCACCACCGCACTGTGAATTTGGCCTACCATACCTCCATCAGCATAGCGCATCTGTGACATTTTCCATCAGCTTCATCAACCCCACACATGAGACCAACCAATGGACCCCCCACCCTCAGCAAAACACCTTCCTCAAATCATCAGTGAGTGAACACTTTCATGTTTAGGGGCACCCGTCTTTGTGTTTTGTACAATCCAAACCCCATTGTTTCATTCTTTTGATAAGTGTACAAAGACTGCAAATGGTGCACTATGTCCCCCACTCATCCATCCATTTTTTCCTCCCATGGCAGCAGTCCTTGGTCACCCTTGGTTGGAGTATCACATCCTTCACACATAAGCCACCATGACATTCATAACCAATATATACCTACCCTAGACATCCTATCGACTCCAGGGATTTCCTTATCAGAAATAGTTATGACTGTCGCCAAGCTGCTTTTATACTCTGATATTGGGCCACTAAATCCCCATCATCAGTTTTCAGTCACCCCTAACCATCATGCCTATGTTAAACCTATCACATCCAAGATCCTAATCCCTTGCATCAGTGATTCTCTCGTTCAGTTGAGGCTTCCTCTTTTTCAACATCAACACCTATTTTCCAAAAAGGAGGTGGTACCTTGGATCACCCCTCACCACAAAAGGGACATCCTCGGGTGGCACTATGGGAGAAATCATTGCCATAGATGTCATCGATCTCCTGAAATTCGACTACGGCACTAGATTTCATGTTAAGATGGTGTCATACCTTACAACCATTGCACTTTTATCAAATTAGTCAAAGATCCGTGCCTTTATAAGCATGTCTTTCAGCAATGCTTACATGGGAATGTCCTAGTCATACACCCATGTGTAAAATGTGCATGTATATGGCATACCAATTTTACGCATATGGGTACCACATTCCACCTATTGTCAAAGAAAAAAAACCCCTGAGGGCATCAACAGTCGTTGTCATCAACCAGCAATTCACTACCATACTAGTGACACAGACAGAATCTATATCTATCAAATAGATTTGTTTAGCTAAACAAAGCATCACAAGCATGGGACATGCCCGCCTCGTAAACAAATTGTATGTAGTGTATCATACCATTTCTTTGAGGGTTCCCATAGGACATGGTCGCTCTTCGACCCATTGTAAGGTGTTTCCAACTCCTTGTTACATGTAGGTATCTCTCTCTCTCTCTCTGCATAGTACACACAAAAAAAACTATAATGTATTTCAGCTATAAAGTTCTTCTTAGACCTCACACATTAGGGGGAAACTATTATCACTAGAAAATCCGACAAGAAAAGATGACATTATTAAATGTCGGGCAGAAGGATTTACAAGGCTGAGGCATATTACAGAATCTGAATAATTTAAAAAATATCTAAGGTCCAGAAGAAAAATCAAATTGCGCACTAAAGAAATCAGCAGAATGCGCCTTCGTGCGCATTTTTCTTCGATAAGCGCGTTTTTGTGCGTCTTTCCCTAAAAAAATTGCGTGGACCTGAGAGTGGCATAAGTCACTTTTCAGGACCACAAGGCACACTCCAGGAAATTGATCGCACACTTGAGGCCGTCGAAGGACAGTCGCCCAAGCCTCCTTAGGACCTCAAGGGAGCACATAATGGAATAATGTGGCACACAATGGAATCATACCCCTCTCTTGGGTCACCATCCATCAATTTACCAAGAGAGGGAAGGAGAGTTTGAATTCATCTATAAAAGGCCACCAAGAGATGAAGAAAAGGAGAGCACATTGTTATGCTGGCCAAAATTGCTTCAAGCAATCCAACAGTGTGTGATCCAGAGTGGAAGTAGAGAGGGGATTCAGTTGTTGGCCACCCAAAAACTCCAATCCTTTGGAGTAGAGAGGGAGGGACCTTGCACCAAGGCAACTCGGAGGTAAAAACATCCTTGCATCAGGTCCTAGAACTCCCTAGTTCGAAGGGCCCCTTGGCAACTGTGTAAATGTTCTACCTTTTTTCCTACTAACACACAACAAGAGGGGATTTAGATTTCGTCGTTGGTATTATTGTGTTGTTTGACTCGATACGAGATATGTGTTATTTGTTTTAGTTTAGATTTAATTTTCTCTCTATATATGCATGTTATTTCATTATCTAGTATGTTTTATTTTATGGCACGTTCACTAACTTGCTTACTCTCTTTGATTATCTGCCTGTGACCAGGAACTTAAGAGGAAACAACCACTTCTCTTAAGAAACTATGGATTGGTACACTCATGCACCAAATCCACCAACAAAGGGGGTACTGCACTAAGGGCATGTTCACTATACAAGAAGGATACTACATAAAATCAAACAATTTACACATCATAGTTTTTCCCCTTTGGAAAAAAATATGGTTGGAAAAATATTGGCCAAAAATTGAATACTTTTTGTGGCTATTTAGTCATGGCAAGGTTCTTACCTAGGATCACCTGTAGAAGAAAGAGATGTATGGGTCGTCAGTATGCACACTGTGTAAGAATAATGAAGAAAATGTCGAACATATATTGAATAACTGCTCTGTAGCTGGGACCTTGTGGAAAAACCTCTCCTCCCTCTTTCAAATGGATAGGGATAGTAGGAGCATTAGGCATACTATTGAATTTTGGAGAAAAGGAGGGTACAAAATAAATGTTCTTAATATAACGTGGAGACTCTCTATGGGGTTTCTCATATGGGTCATATGGAAAGAAAGAAACTAGAGAACATTCAGAGATGAGTATAGGAAACATGAAGATATATGGAAAATGGTTCTAGAAAATATCTGAGAAATTGTACTCGCTGAGAATGGCATGAAGACGAATAGAAATTTAATGGGAATGAGGCTAGGATTTTAGCTATGCTTAACCTGAAACCCCAAATGCTTGCTCTGGACTCATGGAAACAAAAACCGCCGGATAGACACCCACATGATAAATTCAAGGCTCCTTGGCATGGTTTTATGAAGCTTAACTATGACAGAGCTTCTAAAGGCAATCCATGTGAGACAGGAGTAGGAGGTATATTTCATGATTTGTAGGGTTTAGTAAGCAGAATATATGAGATGGACCTGGGTTTCACTACTAACAACGAAGTTGAACTCATGGTGTTAAAACAAGGTTTGTTGATAGTCGTGAGAGAACAATATCATAGAATAATAGTGGAAGGGGACTCGACCATGGTAACTGGGGTTCTATAGAAGATGCAGTAGGGGACAGGCTGGCAGAAAATTAGTCAGAGCTGGTGAAAAAATCGTCTAATCCAGGAAATCAGTTCAATTCTCCCAAGCATCGGTTATCGTATCCCGTCACATATTCACAAATCGGGGAATGAAGTTGTCGACTACTTGGCGAATTGGGGCTATACTCACGAAGGGTGACATATGGAAATTAACCGAGCTGAAATGGTTCAAGAGGAGGAACTAAAGTCTCTACAGCTATTTTTGATAGAGATAACGAAGATTGTTTGGATCCCCGATCGAGGTGCCAAGTGGAGAATTGGAGCGGAGAGGTGGCATGAGGTCGTGTGTACCACACAATTGTTTGATGTGGACACGAGGCAAAGCAGGTAGGTACTACCACCCAAGCCACATAATGATTGACGTAAATGATGGTGGTAGCCAACTCACGATGTTAGAGCAGTGCTAGAAACAATGCCAATGTGTTAAGTAAGTAATGAAGGGTGGTGAGGGGAGAGGCGGTGACTTATTCTGACAGTTTATGGTGGAGGAGAGAACAGAGAAGGGACTTTCTATGTGGGAGTAGGGTTGGACGTCAGGTGCTTATTCCTCAACCTTGTATGCTCTCAGCCTATACATCATGCTTGTTGTTGCGATTAGAGATGGGTCTCAGGTCTTCAACTTGGTTCTTATCCCTGCGTATGTTAACTCTATAATCTTCTGGGGGTTTTATTTATTGTCTGGGTTCTGGAAAAAATTTTTTTAGTTGATGCAGATTTTTACTATGGATATGTTCATGAACAATGGTATTTCTCAGGATTGGGTAGAATATGTTAATTGTCTTCTAGTTATTTTCTGGGGTATTGGGTTCTATTCTACGAACCTCGTCTACATGGGGACTGTGGGTTATAAATTCTCCAATCCTAGGTGTCTACTGGTTGTCGTTAAGGTGTATAGTATTAAGGTCCTTGACCGTGTTTTCACTTAATTAAATTTTGCATGTCTTGCTTTTCACTCTACTTGACCTCACATGGACCCTGCATGTATTTCTTTGTTTCCTCCTTGTACCATTAACCCGACCTTCTGTTTTGTATGAAACCCTAACAGTTTGGCTTGCTAATCCTAAGAAATTTATTGCATGGCTTCAATTGACCTTTCTGGCGACAACGCTATGTTTAATTCCTCATCCAAGCTTTTACCATCTCAGTATTATTTTAAAATGGGGGGATTGGAATCCAATTATTGTGATAGTCATTCTACTCTCTGGGGTCAAGAGGGTCTTATAGATGTTATTCCGCTGGGGTTATGGGGTTCAATTCATGTTTCAAGGGGTTTCTATCTAACTATGTGGGATTTCAGTTTGATTCGGTGGGTTTGTTATCCTCTCCTGTGGGGTAAGGTTTGGGTTCCAAGGGTTTCACTTATCTTCAGGGGAGTCTCTTTCCTGGGTCAATTAATATGTAGCAGGATAATGGAAACATTCTCGCCATGCATTTTTTATCATGGCAGGAAAAAGAACCTTATTATTTCCACCCTTATAACTCGTCGAACGATTGGAAGGAGGAATGATGACATGTATTTCCCTGCTAAATATGAGGATGTTACTCCTTATAGTATGGATGTATTCCACTTTTGTTTCTCTAAACCAATTATTGAAATTATGTTGCAATATACAAGTATCTTTAATTTATATATAGGTGTTTCTTTAGCATTGGTCACACACTTTCCCTGACATTGTGAGCCAGTCCAACGATTTTTACTCCACCCGCAAGAAAAAATGGTTAAAGGCCAAGCAACAAAAAATGATGCCAAGGACAAAGGGAAACATAATCAAAGTAAGACCAAAATGGGCCCCAGTAAGAGGGGAAGGAAGCTAGGAAAAGAGGTAATGGAAAATATTTTTGATGCCTATCCCACAGAAACTCCACCTCAAGTTAAAACACTAATCTCAGGTTGGGAGAGAGAATGCAACACCAGGGAAGAAGGGAAAATAAAAGAGGAAACAATGGAATTTCTAAAGGACCCCAGAAATACGAGAAGTAGATTGTCACTATTCCAATAGTCTATTCATACTTATTGGACACTGAAATGTATACTGGAAAAGGAAATTATCAGTATTCATGAAATTGGAGGGGACTCAAATCTTCCTCCATTCTAACTAAGATAAGGAGATACATTCAAGAAATCCACCTTATATATACTACTAAAAAATGAATGAATTACAAATATCCAAAAGAAAACATCTTAATAGAATAAGATTTCTCTCTTTATATATAATATCTATATTAAACTTTTTAAACTAACCATGAAATATCTTATTTATGATATACAATCTACATATTAAAGTGCTAATATATTCCACAATCATATTTAAAAGTAGAATATATATAAACTCACATGTTAAGAATTGATTAAGAAATATATATATATATATATATATATATATATATATATATCATTGAAATATTTTATTTACCATTTACATTTTATACATTGAAATTTTATTGCATGTCGAATCATATTTGAAAGTAATATATATATATATATATATATATATATATGCTTGTTTTCTATATAATTATTCTTTTTATAAATTTTTTTCTAAATTTTATTGTTGATGGTGTTGGAAATCCATCAACTAAGGGGGTCTCCGTAATGTGAAGTCCCAATTAGACGTCACACCATTTGGAATAGGAGCCCCATCCGTAGTATCATCTCGACTGCCATGTATTGTTGTATATTTTCCTTGGCTACAAAGTTCCACACAAGAGAGTAATGCACATGTATCTTTGGATCAACAAGTGAGTATGCCTTGTGAAATGTTCAATTGCAGAAAGTATCAAGGTCCTTATATTGAAAGGGAAGAGAAAAGTGGAACATTTCAAGAAAATTAATAGTAATCATCTAGAAAAGGCACATGAGCATATATATATAAGAATGAATCATTAATCAACAAGGGCAACAGTTCAAAATGAAGCAACAATAGTTAAAGCAAATATAACACCCCTTCAACAAGATAAGTACCAAAGCCATTGAAATAGTTCAAATTCATTAGTACAAATGAAAAAACATACATCGCAAACATTCAAAGAAAAGTATTACAATATTCACGACATATGCATGAAATTATGTCATCTTAACAAGCTTCTGAAATAAGTAAAAGTTCCAAGATACATCAAGCCACTGAACACCACTAGCCCCAGTAGTGGAGCATTAGTGCATTAACTTGCTCCTCCAAAACAAATATCTTCCTCTCCAATGCCTAGTAGGAGGAGATAATGTGAAAATTAATTTACATGAGTAATGAGGGTGTATATATAAAAAATGGGGTGATCATCACATCCCTTGTGATTCTTGGTCTACCCTCATGACTGATGTTTGATTTCTCAATGACCTTTCAACTTCCTACAAGACCTTTCATATTACATGGATGACTCTTGGACTTCCACTTTACATTACATTTCTCTGATAATGAATTTACATAATCCACAAGTGACGTGGAAAATAATGACTCATGGCAGGACATGACATGACAGTGATGACATGGACTACATGATGATGTGGCAGTGCCAAGTTGTCCTTCTTGCTACTTATTTATTTTTTACTTCAATAAGAGATGTATCCAATACTTCATCTTCATGATAGATATGATTTGATCTCCATATCCACCCACCGAAGGATTCTAAATCAGATGGAGTCTTCATGCGGTCATGATATTTGGTATTTTTTTGTAATCGAGTGTTCCTTTGTCTTATTGCGTAATGATCATCTTATTTCCTCAACTCCTTAGGTGTATTATAGCATGGTATCCTTTTCCATATCCTTCATGATCACCCTACTATGACATAATAAAATAGCTGTTACCGCAATCCACTCAAGACAGGATGACATCAGTCAGATAAACCCTAGCCTAAGATGCTTCATAAAATCACTTGTTATGGTTGTAACTAGTGATTGATTGAGTGAATAACTTAGTGATTGCATAGTTCCAGAGGAAATGGTCTGGTACTGAGGCTTGAGACTGCATAATGTGCATTTTAGGATGGCCAGAGTCAAAGATTATGCAATTGAGGGACTCAAGGACTCAGGCTAGAGGCTTGAGCCTTAAGACTGCACAATGCACAATTATGTAGGTCTGGGAAGATGGACTGCACAATTGATGGACTCAAGAGATCAAGCTGGAGGCTTGACATTTGATACTACCCAGTGCACAGTTCTGAGGGCCTGATATAAGTAACTACGCGGTTGGGGAACTTAGGAGGTCAAGCTTGAGGCTTGAAGTTTCCCAATGCACATTTCAAATAGAAGAAAAAGCTGGGAGATTCTGGAGTTGAGGAGTTCAAGGTGTCAAGGCTGAGGCTTGGGCTTGAAGTTTCCCAATGCATAGTTCTGTAGGGAGAATAATCGTGAGGATTTCACAGTTGTGTAGTCCAAGGCAGCAAACTAGAATCTTGAGGCTTCACACTGCGTAGTGCACAGATAAGGCCGACTTGTATGTAGAAATTGTGCCGTTTTGGAGCTCAAGGGTCAAGAATGGGAACTATGACTATGCATTGCACAGTTCCAAGAGGCAAGGTCAGGGCTTAAGGGTTAATACTATGCAATGCACAATTCAGGAAGGTTGAGTGAGGTCACGTTGCATGGGAGTGAAATTTTCCGTATGAAGCTAAGTGTGAAATCAGTGAGACCAAAGTGAAGAAGGAAAAAACTTGAGCATGATCACACACTTATAATATTTGAAGAAACAACACGAACAACATACTTCCCTCAATCCGATGTCTTTCCCCAAGTGCGACACTAAAGGTACACTTTGTGACAACAATGACGACACTTATACAACAATGCATAAAACTTTTGAAATGAGTGTAAAACATGTCTATATGACTAGAGGAACTAATCAACACCAAGTTTACCCTTTGAAGCAAACCAAAACTCCACTTTACATGATAAACGACACTTCCATTCTAAAAGACAACGCATGTGATATGGAAAGAAAAGTGTGAACGACACTTTAAATATGCGAACGATGGTGAAAGATACACATGCCAAAGTGAAGATAACATGAAAATGACACTAACTAAACTGAAAGAAAGAAAAATAAACAACTAAAAACATGAAAATGAAACTCACGAAAAAAAATGTGTGCGAAAGCAATAGTTTGCAAAAATCGCTGAAATATTAGTATAAACACAACTAGAAGTGAGCAACTATCAATATCAGTGCACAGACGTTCGATATGGATTGAACATTGTGCAATAACTATCTCGATGGATTGTGCTTAGGATTATTCGGGCTTGCATGAAGGATTGTGCTCATGAATTTATTACAGATTAGGCATGTGTGTGTAGGTGACTTTGACACTTACAATCCAAAAGGGAGCTCAAAGACTTAACATAGCTATAAATTACTACAGAAAAATTGATCCCAAGATTCACAAATAGGTTCCAAAATTCAAGTATAGGAAAATTTTCTGAGGGCGTTTGTCGTAGCGACAACAACTACATATCAATTCCCATATTAAAAAATAAATGGATTGCAAATCCCCCTTAAAAATATACTAAGAGAATAATAATATCTTTTTTTAAATATAAAATCTATACTAAACTTTTTTAAACAATAAAATGTCATATATATATATATATATATATATATATATATATATATATATATATATATATATAGATATAGATATATATATATGTACTTTCCATTACTTTATCTATATAAAATGGATGTATAGTTAAAGTGGAAACTAACTTTTTTCGTTTATGGTTAATATTGATTTTTTTTTATTACTATTTTTTTAATTTTCTATTGTGAGTATTATTTTATTATTTTTAAATATAACTTGACATGACAATAGAGTGTATCTTGCCACAATAAATAAATTGAAATTAGAGGAGAAAATTTTATTTTTTACCACGTAAAAATAATATAATTGATAATACACTAGCATAGATTCGTCTTAACTAGCATGGATCAATAATAGTTTTTACTGAAACAAAAACATTATAGAGAAAAACTTATTATTTTTCCTTTTGCTAAAATTTACCTTAGAGAAAAAACGTGATATATATGAAACACTTATTAATTTTACTTATCTTTTATTTTGATAAAATTTAATTCACACAAACATGTTTTAACTATGATATTAATTTATAGGAAACATTAGGTTTTGTAGGAAACATTTTAGTTTTGTAGGTATTCTTATTTCATGCAACATTTTACCTGATTGAAATTTTTTTAATCATTTTGATGCTTTGGAAGATAAACTTATATGATTTTTCACATTAGAGGGAAAATTTAATCTAATATATTTGTATGCAATACTCGATGAAGGATTAAAGCAAAGTGGGATGAGGAATGGGGTGTTCATAATTTTTACAGTCATGTGAGTTTGTTCTCCCAATGTGAATTGAGTCAAATTTATATATAAATAATAATATTTAATTACTACAAGTTGTATAATATATAGCTTACTATTTTTTGAAGAAGAAACACACCTTAATTAAAGCTTTTGACACTGATACTCCTTAGCTAAACCAACTTTCCTCTATTTTTTTCTTGAATTTTTTCCATGTGTAATTCATTCATTTTTCAATATGAAAGTGATATGTAACATTATATATATAGAGAAACCCACAAATACACATTTTCTACTTTCAAATATAGTTGGGGGAATGTATTAATATTTTAATGAGCAAAATGTGAATCATAAATAAAATGTTATATATATATATATATATATATATATATATATATATATATATATATATATATATATATATATATATATATGGAAAAATTATAATTTATTCAATTTTAATATAAATTTTACCTATAACATTTTAATTATTAATAATAAAAATTATATATACATATATGTGTGTGTTTTTTTATTAAAATCAAGATAAATCTATTTTAATTTAGAATATACTAAGTGCTAAAAAGATTCAAATATTTCAACTTGCAAACTTATTTTAAATTTTACATTTAAAAAAATATTTACATCTTAAAATATTTGACCTACATAAAAAATTTGTGAAAATTAATTAATTTATACTTGTAATAACGTAGTTGATAAATGCTAAACTTCATACATATATATGTAAATAGAAGGAGACTAATTATTTGCAAAATATCAATAATATTCAAAGATTTAAAAAAAAAAATTAGTTTAAGTAAAATGAACACTTTAAAAATTGCAAGTCTTTATTTTTTACTAGAGTTTGTTGATAAAAACATTCATAAGATTATGTAATTTTTTGGTTGAAAATTTTATTTTAAATGTATAAGTAAATTTAGCAATGTGATTTTTTTTAAGCACTAGTTTTTTTTAAAGCACTTTGATAGTGCACAAAATTCAAATTTATTATTCTAAAACTTTTGAGGTGTCCACCCTTGTGAGGAGTTTCCCCATTAAGGAGATTGAGGTGGATATGGCTAGAAAGGAGGGTTGATAGGTTGAGGAGGATTTTGAGGAGAATAAGGACAAGGAGAGGGGATTGGCCATGATGGATGAGGGGAATGGTACCAAGGATGGAAAGGTGCATTATGATTTTTATTGTAAGGGGGATAATGTGCACCTTTCATGCCCTATTGATATGACCAAGGGACTTGAGGCATCCTTTGGTTAATGAAGCATAATTTCTATGAAAAAACTTCTACTCATTGGTATACAACTTTCAGGCTTGGAAGAGAGGGACTCATGGTTTTCCTCACATATAGAGCAGAATTCTATCACATTCAGTGGGAAATCATTTCTAGGATGTCCCTTAGTGCATCTAAGGAAAGAGATAACTAGTGCCATTTGTGCTTCCTCTTGCTTCCTTTTAATCTGCATAGTGTCCATCTATATGGAAAAGGTGTGCAACATCTCACTCTTGAAGTCCTCCAACAAACTTCCTATCTCATGTTTTATGGTTGATGCACAAGGAGATGAACTGAAGAAGCCTTCACTAGTACATTTGGCAGAAATTCCGACACTTTAGTTCCGACACTTTTGTCTTAATGTCGGAAATTTCCCCAATTTCTATCAATTTTTCAAATCCCGCCATAAACCGTCGCTATACGGACGTTTAGGGATATCATCGCTTTTGCGACGTTTATGTTTGTCGTCGGAATTGCGACGTTTTAAAAATTTCATCGATGTTACGACATTTATGGGATGAAAAATTGGAATTGCGACGTCGCCTACACATCCTTCAGTCTTGCGACGCTTGGGAGAAACCATCGGAAAAGAAACATTTCTCATATAGACGTCAGTGAAGCCAAACGTCGCAAGACCGACGTCTATATGAGAAACGTCACTTTTCCGACGGTTGCTCCCAAGCGTCGCAAGACCGATGTTTAAACAACACAACATTTTAATATGAAAACATTTGTTTGGTTGGACAACAAACTTGGACATGAAAAACAATTACATGCGTGGACATGTAAAGTATTACTTTATTAATAATTGTTCAACATTTGAATATGAAAACATTATATTATTTAAAATTGTGTTTATATAAATATGATTTATTTGGATATAATGAGTATTACATTATTGGATAATGTTTTTTTTTGTTGGAAAACATGCTTATACATCAAAAAATTTACATTACACTTATACATGAAAACTTGCACATTTTGGTATATTATTCGAAAGGCTAGGACATGCTTGGGATCTTTTAAATCCTTGATTACAACTTGGTGAGATGAAAACTCTACTATTCTACCTTTACTTGAATGAGTGATTTGATATTTTAATTGAAGGTTGCAATAAAGACTCGGAACACATAATACATTATTGAAATGTATGTTATCTTCCTTAGTTGTTATAGACCCTACATCACCAACAACAGAAAAGAAAAAAAAAAATTGGTGTTACAATCATTACAAGCAATAAAATTGCATTTATGCTTAACCATATAATAATATGCTCTAGAATAAATAAGCCACTCATTGGAATAAGAAGTAGAGGATACATTGAAATAGAAACCAAAAGAAAAAGTGTATTTCCAAAAGAGCTAAGCCTGGGTGAAATATTTTGTGGAAACAAAAAACATGATAAGCATATTTTTGGGCGGCCCGTTTTCCGTTTGCTCCCATGTGGCATCGTTCGGTCGGGCGCGCCATGTCGCACCATGTGAGGTCTCTTGTATCAATTTTGCTAAGTTGTGACCGCCTAGGTTCCTTATGCATGTTTGAGCGGCCTGTTTTTCGTTTTCTCCCTTGTGGCATTGTCTGGTCAGGAGCGCCATGTCGCGCCGTGTGAGATCACTCGACTGGGCATGTTCGGGTCGGACCGTTTCATTCGAGGGTGATCGTATCAGTTTTGCTAACTTGTGACTGCCTGGGTGCCTTGTGCATGTTTGGGCGGCCCGTTTTTCATTTTCTCCCATGTGGCATCGTTCGATCGGGCGCGCCATGTCGCGCCGTGTGAGGTAGCTCGACTAGGCACGTTCAGGTCGGCTTGTTTTCTTCAAGAGCACCCGTATCAGTTTTGCTAAGTTGTGACTGCCTAAGTGCATTGTGCACGTTCAGGCAGCCTATTTTCCATTTTCTCCCATGTGGCATCGTTCAGTCGGGCACGTCGTGCCGCGCCTTGTGATCAAGTCGCCAGACCAGGCGCGTTCGGGTTGGGTCATTTCGTTCGAGCTTGCTCGTATCAGTTTTGCTAAGTTGTGACTACTTGGGTGCCTTGTGCACATTCAGGGTGCCTGTTTTCTGTTTGCTCCCTTGTGGCATCATTCGGTCGGGTGTGTCGTGTCGCACCGTGTGAGGTCGTCTGACCGGGCGAGTTCGGGTTGGGCCGTTTTTTTCGAGGGCGCCCGTACCAGTTTTGTTAAGTTGTGACCACCTGGGTGCCTTGTGCATGTTTGGGCAGACCGTTTTCCATTTGCTCCCTTGTGGCATCGTTCGGTCAGGCACGTCATGTCGCGCCATGTGAGGGCGCCCCACCAAGTGCGTTCAGGTTGTGTTGTTTCATTTGAGGGTGCCCATATCAGTTTTGGTAAGTTGTGACTGCTCGGGTGCCTTGTGCATGTTCGGGTGGCCCGTTTGCTATTTTCTCCCTTGTGGCATCATTCAGTCAGGCGTGCCATGTCGTGTTGTGTGAGGTCGCTTGGCCGGGCTCATTCGAGTCGGGTCAGGTCATTTCGTTTGAGGGCCCCCGTATCAGTTTTGCTAAGTTGTGACCACCTCGGTGCCTTGTGCACGTTCAGGCGATGCGTTTTTCGTTTGCTCCCTTGTGGCATCGTTCAGTCGGGCGCGTCGTGTGAGGTCGCCCGACCGGGCGCGTTCGAGTCGGGTCGGCCCGTTTCGTTCGAGGGCACCTGTATCAGTTTTGCTAAGTTGTGACTGCTCAGGTGCATTGTGCATGTTCGGGTGGTCTGTTTGCCATTTTCTCCCTTGTGGTATCGTTCGGTTGGGTGCGTCGTGTGAGGGCGCTCGACCGGGCGCATTCGGGTCAAGCCGATTCGTTCAAGGGCGCTCGTATCAGTTTTTCTAATTTGTGACTGATCGGGTACCCTGTGCATGTTTGGGTGACCCGTTTTCCATTTTCTCTCTTGTGGCATCATTCGTTCAGGTGCGCCATGTCGCGCTGTGTGAGGTCACTTGACCAGGCACGGTTGGGTAGGGTCATTTCATTTGAGGGCTCCAGTATCAGTTTTGCTAAGTTGTGACTACCCTAGTGCCTTGTGCACATTCAGGCGGCCCATTTGCCATTTTCTCCCATGTGGCATTGTTCGTTCGGGCGCGCCATGTCGCACCATGTGAGGTCGCCCAACCGGGGGCATTTGGGTCGACCCGTTTCGTTCGAGGGCGCCCGTATAAGTTTTGCTAAGTTATGGCCACCCGAGTGCATTGTGCTCATTGGGCAGCCCATTTTCCGTTTGCTCCCATGTGGCATCGTTCGGTCGAGTATGCCATGTTGTGCCTTGTGATCAGGTTGCCCGACCAGGCGTGTTCTGGTCAGGTCATTTTGTTCGAGGGCACCCATATCAGTTTTTCTAAGTTGTGACCGCTCGGCTGCCTTGTGCACATTCGCGCGGCCCGTTTGCCATTTTCTCCCTTGTGGCATCGTTCAGTTAGGCGCGCCGTGTCGTGCCGTGTGAGGTCACCTGATTGGGCATGTTCGAGTCGGGCCTTTTCGTTCGAGGGCGCCCGTATCAGTTTTCCTAACTTGTGACCGCCCGGGTGCATTGTGCATGTACGAGCGGCCCATTTTCCGTTTGCTCCCATGTGGCATCGTTCGGTCGGGCACGCCAAGTCGCGCCTTGTGATCAGGTCGCCCCACCGGGCACATTCAGGTCAGGTCGTTTCATTCGAGGGTGCTCGTATCAATTTTTCTAAGTTGTGACCGCCCGGGTGCCTTGTGCACGTTCGGGCGGCCCATTTTCTGTTTGCTCCCTTGTGGCATCGTTCAGTCGGGCGCGCCATGTCGCGCCGTGTGAGGTCGTCTGACCGAGCGCGTTCGGGTCAGTTCGTTTCGTTTAAGGGCACTCATATCAGTTTTTCTAAGTTGTGACTACCCGAGTGCCTTGTGCACGTTCAGGCGACCCATTTTCCATTTGTTCCCTTGTGCCATCATTCAATCGTGCGCACCGTGTGAGGTCGCCCGACCGGGCGCATTCAGGTCAGGTCAGGTTGTTTCGTTCGAGGGCGCTCGTATCAGTTTTGCTAAGTTGTGACCGCCTGGTTGCCTTGTGCACGTTCGGGTGGCCCATTTTCCGTTTTCTCCCTTGTGGCATCGTTCAGTCGAGTGCGTCGTGTCGCGCCGTGTGAGGTCGCCCGACCAGGCGCGTTTGGGTCGGGTCAGGTCGTTTCGTTTGAGGGTGCCCATATCATTTTTGCTAAGTTGTGACTACCCGGGTGCCTTGTTCATGTTCGGGCGGCCCATTTGCCGTTTTCTCCCTTATGGCATCATTCGATCAGGCACGTCGTGTCGCGCCGTGTGAGGTCGCCTGACCGAGCGTGTTTGGGTTGGGTCAGGTCGTTTCGTTCAAGGGTGCCCATATCATTTTTGTTATGTTTTGACCGCCCAGGTGCCTTGTGCACGTTTGGGTGGCCCGTTTTCCATTTTCTCCCTTGTGTCATCGTTCGTTCAGGCGCGACGTGTCGCACTGTCTAAGGTCACCCAACCGGGTGCGTTCGGGTCAGGCCATTTTGTTCAAGGGCGCCCATATCAATTTTGTTAAGTTGTGACTGCCCGGGTGCCTTTTGCATGTTCGGGCAGCCCATTTTCCATTTTCTCCCTTGTGGCATCGTTCGGTCGGGCGCGCCGTGTCACGTTGTGTGAGGTCGCCCGACCAGGCGCAGTCGAGTCAGGTCGTTTCATTCAAGGGCGCTCATATCAGTTTTGCTAATTTGTGACCACCCAGGTGCCTTGTGCACGTTCGAGCAGCCCATTTGCTATTTTCTCCCTTGTGGCATCATTTAGTCGAGCATGCTATGTCACGCCATGTGAGGTCACCCAGCCAGGTGGGTTCGGGTCAGGTCGGGTCATTTTGTTCGAGGGTGCCCATATTAGTTTTGCTAAGTTGTGACCACCCGGGTCCCTTGTGCACGTTCGGGTGACCCGTTTGCTGTCTGCTCCCTTGTGGCATCGTTCGGTCGAGCGTGCCATGTTGCGCCGTGTGAGGTCGCTCAACCAGGCGTGTTCGGGTCGGGTCGGGCCATTTCGTTCAAGGGCGCCCGTGTCAATTTTGCTAATTTGTGACCACCCAGGTGCCTTGTGCACGTTCGAGTGGCCCGCTTTTCATTTGCTCCCTTGAGGCATCATTTGTTCAGGCGCGCCGTGTCGCGCTGTGTGAGGTCGCCTGACCGGGCGCGGTCGGGTCGGGCCGTTTCGTTCGAGGGCACCCGTATCAGTTTTGCTAAGTTGTGACCACCGGGGTGCCTTGTGCACGTTTGGGTGGCTCGTTTTCCATTTTCTCCCTTGTGGCATTTTTCGGTCGGGCGTGCCGTGTGAGGTCACCCGACCAAGCGTGTTCGGGTTGCACTGTTTCGTTCGAGGGCGCCCGTATTAGTTTTGCTAAGTTGTAACCGCCCGGGTGCCTTGTACATGTTCGGGCAGCCCCTTTGCCATTTTCTCCCTTGTGGCATCGTTCGGTCGGGCACGCCGTGTCACACCATGTGAGGTCACCTGACCGAGCATGTTCGGGTCAGGTCGAGCCGTTTCGTTCAAGGGTGCCCGTATTAATTTTGCTAATTTTTGACTGCCTATGTGCCTTGTGCACATTCGAGCGGCCCATTCGCTATTTTCTCCCTTGTGGCATCATTTGGTTGGGCGCACAGTGTGAGGTCGCCTGACCGGGTGCGTTCGGGTCGGGTCAGACCATTTTGTTCAAGGGCACCCGTATCATTTTTGTTAAGTTGTGACCGCCCAGGTGCCTTGTGCACATTCGGGTGGCCCATTTTCCATTTTCTCCCTTATGGCATCGTTCGATTGGGCGAGCCGTGTCACGCCGTGTGAGGTCGCCCGACCGGGCGCATTCGAGTTGGGTCGGGGCGTTTCATTCGAGGGTGTCTATATCAGTTTTGCTAAGTTATGACCGCCCGAGTGCCTTGTGCACATTTGGGCGGCCCATTTTCCGTTTTCTCCCTTGTGGCATCGTTCGTTCGGGTGTGTTGTGTCGCGCTGTGTGAGGTCGCTCGACTAGGTGCAGTCGGGTCAGGTCGTTTCGTTCGAGGGTGCCCGTATTAGTTTTGCTAAGTTGTGACCGCCTGGGTGCCTTGTGCGCATTCAGGCGGCCCATTTACCATTTTCTCCCATGTGGCATCATTCGGTCGGGCGTGTTGTGTCGCGCCATGTGAGGTCGCCTGACTGGGCACGTTTGGGTCGGCTTGTTTCGTTCGAGCGTGCTCGTATCAGTTTTTCTAAGTTGTGACTGCCCAAGTGCATTGTGCACATTTGGGCAGCCCATTTTCTGTTTGCTCCCATGTGGCATCGTTCAGTCAGGCGCACCGTGTCGTGCCTTGTGATCAGGTCGCCTAACCGGGCGCGTTCGGGTCGGGTCGTTTCATTCGAGGGTGCCCGTATGAGTTTTTCTAAGTCATGACTGACTGGGTGCCTTGTGCACGTTCGGGCAACCTGTTTTCCGTTTGCTCCCTTGTGGCATCGTTCGGTCAGGCGCGCTGTGTCGCGCCATGTGAGGTCACCCGACCGAGCGTGTTCGAGTCGAGTCATTTCGTTCGAGGGTGCCCATATTAGTTTTGCTAAGTTGCGACCACCTAGGTGCATTGTGCACATTTGGGCGGCCCGTTTTCTGTTTGCTCCCATGTGGCATCGTTCGGTTGGGCGCGCCGTGTCGTGCCTTGTGATCAGGTCGCCCGACCGGGCACGTTCGAGTTGTGCCATTTTGTTCGAGGGTGCTCGTATCAGTTTTGCTAAGTTGTGACCACCTGAGTGCCTTATGCATATTCGGGTGGCCAATTTACCATTTTCTCCCTTGTGGCATCATTCGGTCGGGCGCGCCGTGTTGCGCCGTGTGAGGTCATCCAACCGACCGCGTTTGGGTCGGGCTGTTTTGTTTGAGGGCCCCGTATCATTTTTTCTAAGTTGTGACACCCAGGTGCCTTGTGCACGTTCGAGCGGCCCGTTTTTCGTTTTCTCCCTTGTGGCATCATTCGGTCAGGTGTGATTTTTCGCGCCGTCTGAGATTGCACGACCGGTTCCGTTGAGGTTGGGTCGGGCCATTTTGTTTGAGCGTGCCAATATCAGTTTTGCTAAGTTGTGACCGCCTGGGTGCCTTGTGAATGTTTGGGCGATCCGTTTGCCATTTTTTCCCTTGTGGCATCGTTCGGTCGGGTGCGTCGTGTCGCGCCATGTGAGGTTGTCCGACCGGGTGCGTTTGGGTCGGGTCGAGTCGTTTCGTTTGAGGGTGCCCATATCAGTTTTGCTAAGTTGTGACTGCTCGGGTGCCTTGTTCATGTTCAGGCAGCCTGTTTTCCATTTTCTCCCTTGTGGCATCATTCGATCAGGCGCGGCGTGTCGCACCGTGTGAGGTCGCCCGACCGGGCGCGTTCGGGTCGGGTCGGGCCATTTCGTTCGAGGGCACCCGTATCAGTTTTGCTAAGTTGTGACCTCCCGGGTGCCTTGTGCACATTCGAGTGGCCCGTTTTCCATTTTATCCCTTATGGCATCATTTGTTCGGGCGTGCCGTGTAGCGCTATGTGAGGTCGCCCAACCGGGTGCGTTCGGGTTGGGTCGTTTTGTTCGAGGGCGCCCGTATCAGTTTTGTTAAGTTGTGACTGCCCAGGTGCCTTGTGCACGTTCGGGCGGCCCGTTTGCCGTTTTCTCCCTTGTGGCATCGTTCGGACGGGTGCGCCGTGTCGTGTAGTGTGAGGTCGCCCAACCAGGCGTGGTCAGGTCGGTTCGTTTCGTTCGAGGGCGCCCATATCAGTTTTGTTAAGTTGTGACTGCCCGGGTGCCTTGTGCATGTTCGAGTGGCCTGTTTGCCATTTTCTCCCTTGTGGCATCATTCGGTCGGGCACGTTGTGTCACGCCGTGTGAGGTCGCCCGACCGGGCGCGTTCAGGTCAGGCAGGGTCGTTTCGTTCGAGGGCACCCGTATCAGTTTTTCTAAGTTGTGACTGCCTGGGTGCCTTGTGCACATTCGGGCATCCCGCTTTCCATTTTCTCCCTTGTGGCATCTTTCGGTCGAGCGCGTTGTGTTGTGCCGTGTGACGTCACCCGACCGGGCGCATTCAGGTCGGGTCGGGTCGTTTCGTTCGAGGGCACCCGTATCATTTTTTCTAAGTTGTGACCACCTGGGTGCCTTGTGCACATTTAGGTAGCCCGTTTGCCATTTGATCCCTTGTGGCATCATTCGGTCGGGCGCGTCGTGTCACGTCGTGTGAGGTCGCCCGACTAGGTGCGTTCGGGTCGGGTCAGGTCGTTTCGTTCGAGGGTGTCCGTATCAGTTTTGCTAAGTTGTGACTGCCTGGGTGCCTTGTGCATGTTCGAGTGGCCCATTTTCCATTTTCTCCCTTGTGGCATCATTCATTCGGGCGCGCCATGTCGTGTTGTGTGAGGTTGCTTGATCAGGCATGGTCGGGTCGGGCCGTTTCGTTCAAGGGTGCTCATATCAGTTTTGCTAAGTTTTGACCGCTCGGGTGCCTTGTGCATGTTTGGGTGGCCTGTTTTCCATTTTCTCCCTTGTGGCATTGTTTGGTTGAGCATGTTGTGTCGCGCTGTGTGAGGTCGCCCGACCGGGCGCGTTCGGGTCGAGTCGGGCCATTTCTTTCGAGGGCGCTCGTATCAGTTTTGTTAAGTTGTGACCACCCAGGTGCCTTGTGCATGTTCGGGTGGCCCGTTTTCCATTCTTCGGACTTAAATTGTGTGACAACACTGTGGCTGAGTTTGAAGCTAGAGATTGAACATACATTTGGTTTGATTGCAATAGACATTTTCATCAATAAATGTAAAGCAATGGCTAACAAATACTATAAATTAATAAATAAATAATACATGGCAACAAGCTGCAACAATACTTACAAAATTATTACATTGAGATGAAAAGAATAAGAAAATAATTTAACCCCTAACCCATTTAACCCCTAAACCATAAACCTCTAACCCCTTAACCCCTAACCCCTAAACCCTTAACCCCTAACCCATTTAACCCCCTAAACCCTTAGTAAACCCATAACACATTTAAGCCCCTAAACCCTAAACCTATAAACCCTTAACCCCTAACCCCTTAAACCCTAATTCCTGACCCCTAACCCATCTAACCCCCTAAAACCTAACCCCATTAGCCCTAACTTCTAACCCCTAAAATCCTTAAATGCTAAATCCCCTAACCCATTTAACCCCCTTAACCCTAAACCTATAACCCCTTAACCCCTATTAACCCATTAAACCCTAATTCCCAACCCCTAGCCCAATTAACCCCCTAAACCATAAACCTCTAAACCCCTAACCCATTTAACCCCTAAACCCTAAACCTCTAAGCCCTTAACCACTAACCCTTAAACCCTTAACCCCTAACCCATTTAACCCCATAAACCCCTAAACCCCTAACCCATTGAACCCCCTAAACCCTAAACCTCTAATCCCTTAACCCCTAACCCCAAAAATCTAACCCCTAAACCCCTTAACCCCTTGATTTTCTAGGGGCCGGTTACCTTGATATTAATGGTGGTGTATTCATACTCCTTCTGAATAACCAATAAAGGGTCAAGGAAATTGACCAATATGTTGTCAAGTTTTATCTTATCCATCTTTGGGGTAAGCTGCTTTTCGGCTAACTCCACTGCTTTTGATCTCAATTTTTCCAATTGCTTCCTTCTCTCATATGATACTCGAGCCTTTGCCTTTCTCTTCCCTTCTAATTCCATAATAATGTCATAGTGATTCCAGCCAACTTCTTTGGAAAGCCTTCCTAGCAGACAATACTTATGACCTAGTTGAAGCCTCAACACTTTCAGAGCATCTGGAATGACCTCTCTCTTCCCCAATCTCCCTCTCTCTCTCTCTCTTCTTTCTCTCTCTCTCTCTCTCTCTCTCTCTCTCTCTCTCTCTCTCTCTCTCCCTCTCTCTCTCTCTCTCTCTCTACCCTCCAATCCTCTCACAGCTATATCCCTCCCTCTATCCTTGTTTCTGCCCCCCTTCCATGTTTGTGTCACTATCTCCCTCTCTTACCCTTCTCTACCTCTCTCACTCCTCTCCCTCTCTCTCTCTCAGCTGATCCATTCCTTCTCCCCCCTCTCCTTTAGTTTATCTCCATCTCTCCCTTGTGACTCCCCTTGTCTCGCCACCTCTATCAATCTATGTCTTTATAATTATTCCTTCTCATATATATAGAGAGTTAATATATATCATGACATATTGGGACCTACGATTGGGTTAATTTCGCATTGTTGGCAAGGTTAAAATGGTTAATCTTCAATAGAAAAAATTTAGATCAAATATTTCATCAAAAAGAGGGAACCATACCCTATATTCTTCCAGGCTATGCCTATCAGTCGCTTGGCCTCTTCTTTCTTTCACATGAATGTAGTCTTGCTTGACTGGTACAGAAGAAGGTTTTGCATTATCAACTATTTTTTTGGGACAACTTTAGTTGTTTCAACACTGCTGCATTCTAATTCAAGCTTATCCTTTAAACCATCTTAGTCTTTTGTACTCTCTTAAATTTTGTAGTGCTTTCCATTCCTCTCAGTCACATATGTTTCCTTGGTCTGTTAAGGGACAAGGTCGA
Organism: Pinus albicaulis; assembly: GCA_034641835.2. NCBI lineage: Eukaryota > Viridiplantae > Streptophyta > Pinopsida > Pinales > Pinaceae > Pinus > Pinus albicaulis. The sequence goes on along the minus strand of CM076575.1, from coordinate 1,489,205,560 downwards.
CAACATTAGGATGTTTTTGCAATAAAAAGGGTATTTCCAAGACACAGTCAGGTGGAGGAAGAGTATAAGAGCCAAATTTCTCATGATTGTGGGAAGCTTGAACTTAAGATTTTCTGGAGTAGTCATGAGGTGCAGTCTGGTTATTAAGACTTCATCAGATGGCCATTCTCCGGACTTAAATTGTGTGACAACACTGTGGCTGAGTTTGAACCTGGAGATTGAACATACATTTGGTTTGCAATAGAAATTTTCATCAATAAATGTAAATAAATGGCTAACAAATACTATAAATTAATAAATAAAGAAGACATGGCAACAAGCAACAATACTTACAAAATTGTTACATTGAGACGCAAAGAATAAGCAACTAATTTAACCCCTAACCCATTTAACCCTGAAACCATAAACCTTTAAACGTCCCTTAACCCCTAACTCCTAAACCCTTAACCCCTAACCCATTTAACCCCCTAAACCCCTAGTAAACCCATAACCCATTTAACCCCCTAAACCCTAAACCTATAAACCCTTAACCCCTAACCCCTTAAACCCTAAACCATTAAACCCTTAACCCTAACCCCTTAAACCCTAATTCCCGACCCCTAACCCATCTAACCCCCTAAAACCTAACCCCATTAGCCCCTAACTTCTAACCCCTAAAATCCTTAACTTCTAAATCCCCTAAACCCCTAACCCATTTAACCCCCTAAACCCTAAACCTATAACCCCTTAACCCCTAACCCATTAAACCCTAATTCCCAACCCCTAACCCATTTAACCCCCTAAACCATAAACGTCTAAACCCCTAACCCATTTAACCCTTAAACCCTAAACCTCTAAACCCTTAACCACTAACCCTTAAACCCTTAACCCCTAACCCATTTAACCCCCTAAACCCTCAACCTCTAAACCCTTAACCCCTAACCCCTTAAACCCTATTTCCCAACTGGCCTAACCCATTTAACCCCCTATATACATAATACATAAATTATAAAGAAAAAATATATATATATAAAAGAGATTAAAACTCCAAATATTTAAAATACAACATAATTTAATAGTGTAAAGTTTAAAACTCCTTTTAATAAAGCATGATGATTTAGTAGGGTAGAAGGATTACTATATGCAAAAATCAGTCCATTATTTACTCATATAACTTTAATTGCTTCTCAAAAAGATATGTTTTATTTTTTTGATTGTAAATATTTTTAAACAATCAAAATAAAAAAGCATTTAATTATTTAGAAATTACTTTAATTATTTAAAATGATTATAATTATTAAAAAATATTTATTTTTAAATTATTTTGAGTGGCCTTCAAAAAAACACACGTGTTTCATTTCAAAATGTCAAAATTTTTGAAATATCAAAAGTTTTAATTTCCCTCATTCATTTCCCTCCGGTTGCATGGTTTGTCCAGGGAAGGAGGGAGGATCTGATCCAAATCCGAGTTGGGTCGATAGAAAAAATGCCAAAGATCCTTCACATTCAGGCGGGCCAATGTGGCAACCAAATCGGTTCCAAGTTTTGGGAAGTGGTCTGTGAAGAACACGGGATGGATCCTACTGAGAGATATCAGGGCACTTCAGATCTACAGCTTGAAAGGGTTATGGACATGCCTTTAGACCTGATAACTTCATTTTTGGCCAATATGGGGCTAGAAACAATAGGGCCAAAGGGAATTACACGGAAGGAGCCGAGCTCATTGATTTTGTGCTTGATGTCGTTGGGAAGGAGACTAAGAACTATGATTGCCTGCAAGGTATGTGTCTTTTTCAGATTCGCATCCTTAACCTTGTGTTTTTGAAATGTAGGATTTCATTTTCTAAAATGATGTGGGGTTTTTTTGTGTACAAGGGTTTTTGTTATGTGGGTTTTTTTTGTGTACAGGCTTTCATAAAAAGTCCCAATCTCAAGCTGCAGAGTGTTTTCATCCGTGTCTCTACAAGTTCCAATCTCAAGCTGCAGAGGTACGATCTCGTTCATGCTTTATGTTTTTTTTAATGCATGAAGTAAACTGTTGAACTTTAACCTAGATATAATCATGTCCTTTGATCCAGAAACAATCATCTCCTCTGATCCAGGAACGACTCAATCTGCGGAAGATCAATCCCTAGAAATTCCAATAGTGCCACAGTTTGTATCACTGACCGAGGAACAACAAACTCTATTAAGAAAGGAGGCATTCACTAGTATAATTGAAACCTACAGGCAAGCTAATGGTGCAGGGGTCAGGGATTTGTGATGTTCATTTCTTGCACGATTGATTGCTCAGGTATATGCTCATAAATTTTTTATCAATAGTCTGTATGAACTGCTTTAGAGACACTGTAATCTAACTTTGCCTCATCATCAATGTTTGGCTTTAATGATTGCATTATGAACTTTGAAAAGCCTCTTTATAAAGGCGGTTTTTTATCAAGTCAAGACATCATTTCCCCATTACTGTTTTATATTAAATTTCTTCTGTGATTGAGACAATTTGCAAGGCTGAATGTTAAATTTTATTATTCATAAGTGTCAAAAAGTTGTTATTTTATGTGGAGACAAGATAAAGCTTGGATAGGATACACAAAACACTCACAACAGACGAATATAAAAATTTTGACAAAAAATATTTCCATAAATAGTGTTCAGAGATATTTCCATTCAAAGATGGAATCCTTGGAAATGTTTCCTGTGCAACAGCCGTCACATATTAATTGACTTGATTTGTGTGCATGATTTTTCATTTTTTATTTTTCACATTGGATTCTTGTGACTTGAAATATTTATGCTCTGCGTACAACCATGATGAGTTTTTGTAATGTGGTTTGAGCTAGGTATAGAGAGTCATGTCCTACTGCAAAAAAAGTTTAATTGTTTAATATGTTACAATAATCTGATCAAATATTAGCCCATAAGATTCAATTTTTCTAGTGTGTAGTTCAAGATGTAGGAAACATGGGTGTTTAGTTGCCTGGATGTGGTAATTTTTTGGGATCCTTTTCAAATTCAGGACAATAAAATGTGAATTTTTTTTTTATTGAAGCATACTAAGGAAAACACTAATACGGTAATACCTCCTCTACAAATGAAAAGTGATTCTTCAACAAATTAGTGTCTACACTAAATCCTTGTACAAAAGATTCTTACTAGAGTGCCTGCTTGCACCATTACTGATTATAACACCTCGCTCAAAATAATGTCACCTTATTATATGACATCTGCAACCAACCACCTTTCATCATCAATCCCAGATTGTATGGTTGTTGTTACATTGATTGCATGATCATGAGAGAAATTTTCAAATTCCATTCTAACAAGGCTTAGAAGCTAGAAAAATTGAAAGACAAATTTCCTAAAAATACTCTGACCATATTACCTATTCATATTGCAAACCTTTTGCTTTAGATAGTCTCTTATGGCCTTACCCCCGGCGAAGTTTCTTAAATCAATAATCTTTATAAATATGATGATCAAAATGAATCAATTAGTTGCAATACTATCATGCTGGGATACACCATGTTCAAACTCTTTGCCAGAAGAGCAAACAAATTCATCTCTATATGGGCAGAGAGAAATAAATTGTAGGTTTAAGGTTTAGTCATTACAAATGGAATCACCGCACTTTTGACTATTTTTCAATCCTCCCAAATTCTATTGAGGAAGAAAAAGTGAGTATATTTTTGATATAGGGAAACCTGTTAAGCCTTTCAGATAGTTGGAAGAAACCTACTATTTGAGAGGATGAAGGTATACCTCTCCTATGCTTGACGATCTCTATAATTATGACCCTATATGAGATTCAAATGATCATCTCTGGGTCTATTATATACATTAACATAGTAGTCAAGCAAGGGTGTCGATTGCCTCACATTCTTTGGACTTCATATTTATGGATGAGAGTTTCTCATTTCAAAATCCATGGGTGCTAAAGGTGGAGGCCCTCTATGGGATCTCCATTCCACTATTTTTTGACAACACTGTCCTTCTATTCCACGAATCCAAAAACAAAAGTACATTTTGAGCTCATTCTGGGATGAACATGGTCTTCAAGTCCACCTTGCAAACACAAAAGCATGTAAGTAATCTCACCTTCTTTTCAAGGATAGTAGGTAGAAATGGTGACATCCTAGTCTTTCCTTTGAATGCTATTATTTGGTTCATCTTTTAACTTGTTTTTGACATTTGTATCAATGTTGAATAGAGTATTGCAACATTAACAACCTTGGAGAGACGATGTTTCCAACTTCAGTTTTAGGATATTCAGGCTAAGTTCTCGTTTCTTGACACCATGGTGATTCATTCTCTCCTTGTTTGCAAGGTTTGGAGTTTGGAGCCCATACCTACAAAAAAAAAAGTCACGACTCAATTGAGAGAGGTTACTCATTTCTATTCCCTCATTTATGGGAAACATTGTTGTAATATGGCCCACTTAAATTGCAAGGCCATTGCCTTTTCCTCGTGAAATCATCCTCCATATCCTGAAGGTTGAAATAGAATATTGCAACATACACTGCTTCATTTTTATTTTGTTACTTTTGTAGGAGAAAATCATAAAATAAAATGGCTTTGCTAATCTCATACTCCATACCTGAAGGTTGAAATAGAATGTTGTAACATACACTACTTACATTCCTGTAAGTTGCTTTTCTTTTTCTATTAGTGTTAGAGAAAGTTAAGTTGTGTTTTTGTAGTTGTTTATGTTAACGTATAAACGACAGGAATAGGCTTGACATTCTTTGCTAGAGCACATCAATTTCAATAAATGTTAAAATTCTAAAGTATTTGGGAAACTTGAAAGTTTCCATTTACGATTTTAGGGGCTCACGTCAGAGCGATTGATGGAGGTGCCTCAAAATGTCGCAAGCTTTCAGCTAAGAATATCCTCCAAAATTATAGGTGATTCAAGTTCACTATTTTGTTTCCTATTTATCTTATGCTGCTTCTTGTAAGAAGGAAAAAAGTGTCTGGATAGTTTTAGAAAAAAAATTTGGCCAATATATCAATAGATTTCTTTCAAGTGTTAATTAAAACTTTCACAATTCCTATAGCCCACTAGGGCCTGGAATTGAGATCCACAAAACATTCCTATACAGAGGAGACTCTCTTTTTTCCAATGCAATTGATCCAGTAGCTTTGATGTGCTCACTTCGACATTTTAGAAGCTTAGTCTGCCCTTGATGACCAAATAATATATTTTGATTCTCTTCTTGACTCCCTGTGATGAAAGAGTAGTAGGACTGAGGATTGTCGAAGCACATGCATCTTGTTTACCATCTAGCAACGAGTTACTCAGCCATGAAATACCTATGAGCCAGTCACGTGATATTCCCCTTTCAGCTGTATAGAGCCTACAAAACATACTAGTAGTGCCTACTGTAACCTTTTTGTAATACACATTGAAGTGGCTGCTTGAATACTTGGGCACTTGGAGTTTACCAAGCCAATCAAAAGTTCAAAAACTACAGAGATTCAAGGTGTCTGCAATCTGAATTGTAGTGAGGGAAATCTGGATTTCTCTATTTAGCACTCATGATTTCATGATTGGTGCTTTATCACTCATGTCTACACATAATTCACTGTCTGCGTAATTTCCTCCCTCTAATGTCGAATTGCAATGAAAGAAATCTGTAGAATGAGAGGGAAAAGAAAACAGAGGACAGATGTGCATACAATGACACAATGATTTACATGGAGAAAAGTAGTCAACCCCTTGATCTCAAATAGTTTGGTATCAATAGACAGCGTAGATGTTGTTTGGTTTAAAACACCTGTTAGGCTGGATGCCATTGTGGCCTAGTCATGACAGGGCCCAAGTTAGCTAGACTCGTCACTCTAGGGAATAAATCTATTTGGGAAACATGGGTTTATCATTTAACTTATAAAATCAAGGGTTTACTCACGATTAGAAAACCATTTAAGTTATCCAAGTTTTACCATCAGTTGAAATACACCGGTCCAATTTTAAAATGTTTGGCATTGCAAGCAAAAAACATGAGAATTTTTTGTACCCAAAAAAATCTTTGTCAACTTCAATATCATTGCTGATATGTATTTCTTGTATAGTTTTTTATTTCGGAAGAGCGAATATCCAATTTTTACCATCAGTTGAGCGACATTTAATTTTTTTTAAATATTTTTTCTGTTTCGTCGGAATAGCGACACTTCAACGCATCGGAAGAGTGACGTTTCACATCATCGGAAGAGTGACACTTCACAGCGTCGGAAGAGCAACACCTAAAGTGTCAGAAGAGTGACGATTACATTTTTAAATATTTTCAAAAAGGGCCGGAATAGAGACGTTTTAAATGTCGGAATTAAACGTTGGGAGAAATAACGTCGGAAGAGCGACACCTAAAGCATCGAAAGAGCGATGATTACGTTTTTAAATATTTTCAATCGTTCATCGGAATAGTGATGTTTTAAACGTTGGAATTAAATGTTGGAAGCAATAACATCGGAATTGCGACATTTTTTTTGAAAACCTAAAAAGCGTCAAAAGATTGACGATTTGTGATCGTCGGAAGACCGATAGTTATGTTTCATCGGAAGACCGATGCTTATAGAACGTCCGAATAGCGACAATTTGCAAAACGTCGGAAAAAGTGTCGGTATTTCGACACTTCGGAAATGTGTCAGAATTTCGACGTAACGGCTAACCACATTTTGTCTGGCCTCAAACTATTGCTCTTGCGACGACTATGTGTCGGAATAGCGACAAAGTGGTCGTTGGAAATTGGGCCAAATTTTCTAATGCTTGGCTAGACCTACCCTTTTTCCTAGCAGCCATAGAGTGATTCTTGAATATTGTCTTGATGTCATCACAAGGCAACTGGTAGATGTCCCCTCAAGAGAGCATGGTGAGGTCTCTATTACATCCTCCCTGGTTCCTAGGAGAAGAAATAGCTTGAGTGACTCAGGGTTAAGGGTATAATTATCCCTCCTATAATTGAGTTGGAATCTTTCCTCATAGTCCTTTAAAGAATCATCTGGTCCTAGGGTCATCTTAGAGATTTCATCCCTTTCTTATTTGGACCTATAGTAATCCCTATAATTTTCATTAAATGCTTGTCAAATTTGGGCCCAGGTAGTGATGTTGCCTCTAGGTAAACCCATAAGCCAACACAAGGCTACATATTTGAGGGTAGATGGAAACAACTGCAACTTATCTTCATAATAATTATAGTCATAGGTCCCACAAAAAACAAAAAATTCAAACCTGAAGGTGTCTTGGTATTCAGAGGTTAGGTCATGGAAATGTGGAAGGGAATAAAGACTGATATTCTTCATTCTAGACTCCCCATTGGTTTCTCAGATAGGAAAAATCTAATTCTATCTATTTTCAACAATGGTGTGGGCATGCAAGGTGGGCTCTTCTTCTCCTATGGCTTCCTCAAAAATTTCAGTTTCCTCACCTAAAGGGCTTTCTAACTCCTGTGTAGTCAGAGAGGGAATTTCACAATCACCAAAGAAGAATGATGGTTGGCCACTTGAAGGGATAGGGGTTTTTGGTAGGAATTTCCATTGACTATCCCCACTCCTATAAGTCATGAAAGAAATAATTCTCTTTTTTCAATGTTTTTCACTTTTCTCTATTTTTTTGAATCTTTCAAACCAATAATACCAATGCAAAGTAAAAAGAAAAACAAAAAAAACAAATTATAAGTATAAATAACACCTACTTTGAAACCTCCCCAGCAACTGCACCAAAAAGTGATGAGCCCTGGTATTGCATTAAGGATGTTGCAACTCCCAAGGATCTCAACTCATATTATCGACCTAGGGTTCATACAAAGTTAGAGGTGACAATGCTATATGCATACTAGCTCAAGTTCTACTCATGTCACCCTTAGTCATCAGATTAGATAAAGGCATACAAATACCACTCCTTCATCTAACTACAAAGATAATTTATATGAAAACACATCATAATTGTAAGGAAATGAACAATATTCTAATTATAGAAATGAAAGTACCATTCATTAAATGTAGAGGCTACTTCTGATTGCAGGAAAGGAAAAGGATACACTAGTTTAAGAAATAAACCATGCTACTCTATTTTCAAACTAATAAAATCAATTTTATACTTGCATGAACCATTAATATAATTTCAAATTTCTTGAGAAGAAGAAATTCAATCTACAACACATAACTAGGCAATTCGAAAAACTAAGTCTAATCTACTTGTTGTTTTGTGTTTATAGTGGAGGAAGGATAGGTTTAGATTGGTACTAGAGTCCCCATAATCATGGAATAAAATAATTATTCAAATTCAAAATGAAAAATTCAATGTCTTAGGGAAAATCGCGTTGATTTTGGATACCACTACAAGACTACTACAGGGTGCTATAGTAGGCTCTGTTTTGATACATGAGTGCCTTGTTCGGTGACAGGAGTGGGTTTGAGAGCTCCCTAAGGGAAAATAAGGTGTTTTTAAGGTGAAGGAAGGTGGAAGAGGATGAATTAAGGATGTTTGAGGCCTTTTTCCAAGTTTATCACCCCTTAGAGTCCCATCTTGCATAAAATTCCATGCCTACGGTGTCCTTCATTAACCCTGAAAAGATGATCTCATTGGCAGAGATTAGGAGAAGTATGAGGTGTCACAGAGAAGGATGGATATGACAAGGTGGATTTTGATGAGTGTGCCAACCCCTCCAAGTCACCAACAACTATTGAAAACTAGTAATCAAGGACATACATCAATATTGGAGTGAAATGAATCAAAGTGGAAATGATGAGTTGAACTTTATTTATTCAAGATATATTGATGTAGGGGCATTAGGCACAATCAAATACTTTGTATCTAAGTAGACATAGGGGGTCTTATACTTTTAAAATTATCATTTAATTATTAATTATTTTGAATAAAAATGGTAAGGAATTGTAACTGTTCTCAAGTCATTTGAGAACATGAGAGAATTGGTTAAGTTAGGAATATGAAGAGACAACCAGGGGTTATGAGAAATTATAGGATCAGTTTCAGTTATTGAGTCTAAATTTAGGAATTGGGAATGTTAAGGGTATGTTGATTTGTTAAGAAACTAAATTGATACCTAATATATTTGTACAAATGTAAGCCAAAAGGCATTAAATAGGTAGGTCTGGAGGATAGCTATTCAGGAGGCGGAGTAGGAGGATAATGGCCATTGAATTGAAAATCTGGCCAACAAGGAAGTTATATGTGTATGCTCTTGTATTCAATATATATAATGGATAATTTGGCTCTAAATGAATGTTTGGTTATTTCAATTCTGCGTGAATTATATATATGAGGGATAATTGAGTTTCTGTGGCTAGTTTTCGAACTCTGTGGTAAAGACCGAACTAATGATTCTGCGTAATCAAGGATTCGGGGATAATTTGTAACCATATTGTTTGGGGAAGATCGATCACTGAAAGGATCGATCTTATTTAGAGAAGTTGAACTAGTGTTCGGCCTGGAATGTATTGATTTTGATTACAATTGAATCGACAAGAACAGGGTTTGCGGATGAGATAGATCTAGGCAAGAAATTGTGAGGTTGACATGTATTCTTGTGTCAAAGCCCCAAGTAATAATTTTGGTTGCTGTTGTTGAACTGGCGTTTCCATAAACATAAAATGATATTCCTCGAGGAGAAACTGCAATTGAAGGGCAGTGCAGAAGGCGTTATAGTGGGTTGAAGTGATTCGGGGTTTTAACTTGGAGGCAGATCTGTAGACCTGACTACGGTGTAACCAATCCACGCTAAATCATCTTTAAGAAATCCTGAATTGAGGCACAGTGTTATAATTGAAAGGAAATGAGGGATGTCGGAACGCCCAGGTGTGTTGGAGCATGAGAGTTATAGCGGTGCCTCAATGAAGAGGGAGAGCGAAACTGTCAAACAAAATTTTGTTTGGTAGTGAAGCAATCGTGAAGCAACAGAGTGGAACCATGAAGTGTGCACAATAAAGGCGGGTTGAGGATTCAATATCGGTGGTATCGCGTAGTTGCAAAGTGGTAAATAAATTTTGGTGAAAAAATGCAATCTATCCTGACACTTGACACGTAATCCAAGGGTGGTTTTGAGAAACCACTAATATTGCACAACTTTTGTGTGTTATACCTCTGTTGTGGAAAAAACGCGAGATGTGTTAGGTTCGTTCGATGTGAGGGTTGGAGGATCCAACGGCCCTCGCGTTGGAAGATGGTCGAAGATTAAAGGCAAGCGCTGTATTAGTCGAGTGTTTGAATTCTATGGGCCTGAACCATTATATTAACAATTGAGTTTGATGCTCGTGAGGTTGGGGTTTCATAGGAGCACCAACTCCGAATTAACGTATGGTTGAAGTTTAATAAATTCAATTCATATTTCATAAAGTCAGGGATTAAAACATGTATGTGTGCAGGTTATAGTTATGAACGAGAGGTAAGCATTATATATATAAGTTGAGGACGTAATACAATTTGATGTTATGTTTGTGTGAGGTCATAAAACCACGACTGTGATTATGATGGTCGCTAAACAAAAGCCAAGGTTGAAGTAAGTAAAGGGTTGAGTGTATGAACCAAGACTTGCATTTGTTTATAAAAGTCGAATGGTGACTCGCATTATTGAAGACAGAGCGACATATAGTCATATGTAAATAAACAGTGGATATAATATTTATATGGTTGGTTAAAAGAGATCAGGTTTTTGAAGACTGATAGAGATTGCAGCCTACAAGGATATAGTGCAGGTGAAAGAAGAAGGAATATCAGATTTTAGATGTGATATGCAACAAAGATACACAGAAGTACATTGATCAGGATTTGCAGAGAGGAGTGTAAGACAAGATCATGCAGAGATCTTGCAGGAAAATAATTTTAAATCTGATATGAATTTTATGATTGTAGAATTGTGGTTGCTGAAAGTATAGAAAGAGTTTGATAGTGAAGGCAGTGAGCCTGATATTTAGCTAAAGGTTGAATAGGGAGGACAGTTGCAGTGTTCTCAAGAAGAGGTGAGTTGATGAGCAGTTTTTGACTCTGGTTTGGAGAATTGTTTGCAGAATTCAGATTGCAGACAATTTAATAAATCTCAGCAAAGAAGATAACAACTTTAAGAGCAGTGATAGAAGATTCCAGCAGAGGATTCTTAGTGAGGAAGAAAGTGTGGCAGAACCTGGAGGATTCCCAAATGAGGTTGGATGCAAGAAGGACAGATTGTTTCTTGAAAATTTTTAGAGTGAAGCCTAGAGAGAGCAGAAGAGAGTGCTCAGAAGGTTCTAGCAGACAGGGGACCAGTACTTGCCAAAAGCCGGATCTGGAGGAAGGGATTGGTGAGGTAAGGTGCAGCAAGAGAGATTGTTGTTGTAGATGCTTAGTGCAGCTTGTGAGTAAAGAACTCATGGAGAAAGAGATGGCTACTGACAGCCATAGTAGAGATTGCAGGGGTTCTGAGAGAGGCCACAACAAAAGAGTGAGGGAAGATGCCAAAGCAAATGGCATGAGGAAGAAACTCACTAATGAAGAGTATTGGAAAAAGATAGTTGATATCAGTAAGCAGTTTTATGAACTGGAGAGGATGATAGAGGAAAACCAGATAGTTGTTTGGCTCATGAAGAAGAGTGTGAAATGGCAACCATTACAGTTAAATATGAGGCAAAAGGAGATTGCCTTATTGAGAGAAGAACTCAAGACAGCTGAGTTAGGAAAAGGAGTTTTTGCTTGTGAAGCAGAACAGAGTACAGATGAAGAATGGAGATCTGCAAGAGATCTTGTGATGCATGGTGAAGGCTTGAGGCAACAATAAGCTTGTCTTGCTGAAGATGATATCATTGAGGATATCCTGAGTTATTGGATGGGTCTAGATCAGCTAGATGAGGTAAAGACTTGTATTTGTGAATCTGACCCTTGTGAGGTGATGGCAAGTTCTCCAAAGGAAGAGAAACTTAGATTTTTTGAGTCAAGGATGGAATTTGAAAATTCCACATGCAGATCTATTCAAAGATAAGTGCTTGAGAAAGCAACCAAGACTAAAAAGTCTTGTGGTTTTGAAACTAAAGTATTGTGTATGTTTGCAGGTACATCACAGGAAGATGAACAAGCCTTAGAGTTTGTTGTTGAAGAGGAGAAATTGAATCTGAAATCTGTTCAGATCAATGCTGAGATAGAAAGACTTCAGGAAGAGATGAAGATTGAAGAGTCCAATGAAGATGTTCAGCAGAATGTTGAAGTAGAGAGAGAAGGACCAGTAGATGATTGGTTAAGTAGAGGTATAAAAGGTTGTGTAAGGTTCCCAAAATCTACTCCAATTGAAGTTTTTGAATTGTAGAGGAGGTTGGATTTCCAAAGAAGAGAATTAGAGAAGCAGATGACCTATGCACAAGATAGTTTGCTGAAGAAGCAGAGCAATAAGGTCTTCATGGATAGTGTTCATGAAGCAGATGATAGAGAGAAAGAAAGACTAGTTGACAGTCTCATGAAGGATGCAGATCAGCATGCTGAGGTGCTGACAGAAGATTTAGAAAGAAGTTCTGAACAACATACTTATGTGTTGTCAGAGGAAGAAGAAGCATTGAGACCTTGGAATTTTAATGCTGATGATTCCTGTGTTAATCATGCAGGAAAGGAAGAACAACAACAAATGGAAACTATCAGAGACTTGAATGAAAGAGAAACTATGTTGGCTAAAAACATAGGGAAGGATCACCATTTTGACATGGTGACTAGAGCAGTAGAGATAACTCTAGTAGCTAAGGAGAAAGATAGTGAATATTTTCGGGGTCTTGAAAAATACTTAGAACTGCAAAGAGAATACTTGGTGAATGGATCAGCAAGTGAGACCATTGGGTCTTGTGGTTTTAACACTAACAGTTTGTTTATGTTTACAGGAAAGGCAGAAGAAAATCCATCTCTTGGAATTGTCTTGGGAGATGAAAATTTGTTGCAGAAGAAAGAAGATGAGACAGTCATGTCTCACATGAAGAAACTTGTCACTAATGACAAGGAGGAGCTGATTTGGTTGACTAATCTAGAACAGACTAGAAGACAGATTTTTAAAACTACTGCAATAAAGAAGAATCAGAATACAGAGCTTGAAGAACTTGGTTTGATTACCAGAATCAACCAAGGAGATGAAAGGCAATTGCTGAAGATTGCCCAAGAAGAAGAAAAGGATGCTGAAACTAAATTATAGCATGTTGAAGATGTAGAACAAGTACAGGGGAGATGGTTGAATTGTTTGCTGGAATAAATTATGCAAGAGAAAAAGATTGCAGACACTGAAGTAAAGATGCCTAAAGCTGTGCAAGAAAAAGGAGTAGATACTAGTTTGCAGAATTTGATTATGTTTACTAGTATACTGGATGAATATGTTACTGCAAGTGGAAATTTAATTAATGATTTTTTTTCTAAGAATGAATTTGCAGATGATAAACAAAAGAAAAGTGTTGCAGAGGGATAGGAAGGGGAGGAAGCAACACCCATGGTGGCAACTGACGCAACATGGGGGATGACATCTGCAGAAGGAAAAACAATCACAGCAACAATTGAGGAGGTAGCCACAGGAGAAGCAACAAAACTATTGAAGACAGTAACAACAACAAAGATTGAAAGCAGCAGTAGTAGACAAAGAAATTTCCAGGAAAAAGATAAACTAGAAAGAGAGATTGAAGACATCAGAGAACTGATGATGGATGGGTCTCAGAAGCAGCAGACAACAGCAAGAAGACAGAGGAATTTTAACAAGGGAAGGAAAAAAGTAGATTGTGAAAGTATAACTAGTGGTGAGATGCAAAACAAAATATGGAGACCTGGAGAAATGTAGATGAAGGATGATGCAGTTGTTAGACAGTAGTAAAATAGAGTATGGGACCCAGGAGGCAGAAATTAAAGACACGTGATCAGGGGATCATGAACAATTTGAACCTTGGGAGTCTAATGCAGGGGCATTAGGCACAATCAAATACTTTGTATCTAAGTAGACATAGGGGGGTCTTATACTTTTAAAATTATCATGTAATTATTAAGTATTTTGAATAAACATGGTAAGGAATTGTAATTTTTCTCAAGTCATTTGAGAACATGAGAGAATTGGTTAAGCTAGGAATATGAAGAGACAACCAGGGGTTATGTGAAATTATAGGATCAGTTTCAGTTATTGAGTCTAAATTTAGGAATTGGGAATGTTAAGGGTTTTTTGAGCTTTTAAGAAACTGAATTGATTCCTAATCTATTTTTACAAATGTAAGCCAAAAGGCATTAAATAGGTAGGTCTGGAGGATAGCTATTCAAGAGGCAGAGTAGGAGGATAATGGCCATTGAATTGAAAATCTGGCCAACAAGGAAGTTATATGTGTATGCTCTTGTATTCGATATATATAATGGAGAATTTGGCTCTGAATGAGTGTTTGGTTATTTCAATTCTGTGTAAATTATATATATGAGGGATAATTGAGTTTCTGTGGCTAGTTTTGGAACTCTGTGGTAAAGACCGAACTAATGATTCTGCGTAATCAAGGATTCAGGGATAATTTGTAACCATATTATTTGGGGAAGATCGATCACTGAAAGGATCGATCTTATTTAGAGAAGTTGAACTAGTGTTCAACCTGGAATGTATCGATTTTGATTACAATTGAATCGACAAGAACAGGGTTTGTGGATGAGATAGATCCAGGTAAGAAATTGTGAGGTTGACATGTATTCTTGTGTCAAAGCCCCAAGTAATAATGTTGGTTGCTGTTGTTGAACTGGCATTGCCAGCAACATAAAACAATATTCCTCGAGGAGAAACTGCAATCGAAGGGCAGTGCAGAAGGCATTATAGTGGGTTGAAGTGATTCGGGGTTTTAAATTGGAGGCAGGTCTGCGGACTCGACTACGGTGTAACCAATCCGCACTAAATCATCTTTAGGAAATCCTAAATTGAGGCACAGTGTTATAGTTGAAAGGAAATGAGGGATGCTGGAACGCCCAAGTGTGTCGGAGCGTGAGAGTTATAGCGGTGCCTCAATGAAGAGGGAGAGCGAAACTGTCAAAAGAAATTACGTTTGGTAGTGAAGGAACCATGAAGCAACAAAGCGGAACCATGAAGTGTGCACAGTAAAGGCGGGTTGAGGATTCAATACTGGCGGTATCGCGCAGTTGCAAAGTGGTAAATAAATTTTGGTGAAAAAACGTGATCTATCCTGACGCTTGACATGTAAGCCAAGGGTGGTTTCGAGAAACCACTAATATCGCGCAACTTTTGTGTGTTATACCTCTATCGTGGAAAAAAACGCGAGATGTGTTAGGTTCATTCGATGTGAGGGTCGGAGGATCCAATGGCCCTCGCATTGGAAGATGGTCGAAGATTAAAGGCAAGCATTGTATTGGTCGAGCATTTGAATGTTGTGGGCCCGAACCATTATATTAACAATTGAGTTCGATGCTCGTGAGGTTGGGGCTTCATAGGAGCAGCAACTCCAAATTAACGTATGGTTGAAGTTTAATATATTAGATTCATATTTCATAAAGTCAGGGATTAAAACATGTATGTGTGTAGGTTATAGTTATAAGCAAGAGGTAAGTGTTATATATATAAGTTGAGGACGTAATACAGTTTGATGTTATGTTGGTTTGAGGTCATAAAACCATGACCATGATTATGTTGGGTGCTAAACAAAAGCCAAGGTTGAAGTAAGTAAAGGGTTGAGTGTATGAACCAAGACTTGCATTTGTTTATAAAATTCAAATGGTGACTCGCATTATTGAAGAGAGAGTGACATATAGTCATATGTAAATAAACTGTGGATATAATATTTATATGGTTGGTTAAACCAAAGGTTGGGCTTAATACATGTTACACCGTGAGTGTCGAGAGATATATACATTCAAATAAATTGAGGCGAAGTTCAATCCTTTGGGTTATTGCATTATTCGAATGATAATTCGAATATGCAATGGAAGGGGTTTTAACCATTGATTTTGTAATTTATGAGGAGCTTCCGCAATGAAAATATTCTGCCGAGATATAAAATTAATTGGGTAAAACATTGGAGAGTGCCTTGTTGTTATTTGAGTCAAGTGAGGTAGCCCGGGCATCATATATTATATCCTGAAACATGCATCTAATATATGATCCAAGTCATGTTGTTAATTCCTAATTTGAAGACACCAAACATGAAAAACAATTTCAATCCAAAACCTAGAAATCTCCAAGAAATCATAAACACATGTTTTTTGGCTTGTTGTTGTAGACCCTTCAACCAGACTTCACACAAGAGAGGTACTGGTGATCGAACCTGCAAATACAATTTTTTAAATATAATTCCTACTTAAAAAAGGAAAGAAATGAAATGATTTGAACAAGAACACAGAAATAATACATGAGAGGGACTAAAGCCTTTGGGTTGGGCCTAAAACCAAGGGTTTCAACCCTCTAATGTTAACTCATATTTAGAAAAACATTAATATTTCCATTAACAGAAAATAATATTCACATGCATAATCTCAAACATGAAAATAATAGTGTCAAGCCCTTGGCTCTCAATAGATAACTCTATATCCAACAAAATTTTGAATCCTAATGAGCCCTTAGGCCTATTTGTTTATACAAAAGGTGACTGGGGGGCAGATCCCTTGAGAGGATCACTGGTTCCCTCCAAAATCTCAAAATTGGTGGATCTGGTTCCCTTAGATCTCCACATGCACTTGGGTTCATTGGATACCAGTGGAATTTGAGCTATTGGTGAAGAATAGTAGGACTCAAGCTGATTTGGAGAGTTAAATGTAGTGGGCCAAACTCCTATATTCTCTCTTGATGCCTCCAACGTGCCCTTGCATATTAAATGTCTCCAAAAATGCTTCTTTTTCCTTCATATTAACCACATTAGGCCACGAAATATGACATGCACCCTTTAGTCTTCCTACTAAGCACATTATGGCTACAAAATGTAAATTAGTGTGAGAAAAATATAATTTAAGGGTTGGAGGATAGAACAATGGGCTTCAAATTATACCTATTGATGCTACCCATCAACTACCCTCCCCCTATTCCACTGCTCTTGGTATCCATCTCGGCCTCCCCACTGAATATCTCACTCTACCCATATTTAGATCGATTGGAGTAATTAACCTTTCCCACTCGAAATCATCTCTCACCAGCTCTCTCCTGCTCCTACAATGGAAAATTATTAGACAGAACATGATAGAAAGGGATCCTAGCCAATAATTTAAAGGCCAGATGGCTCCACTTCTATTTATTTCATGATTTTCGGTAGTTTCCATCATTATAACCTTTGGTGTTATGGTACTAAGCTATGGTACTAAGCTATGATATTCCTACAACAAGATTATCTCCTCGTGTGAGCCTGTGCCATACCTTCCCTTCATTCACCATTTCCAACGAATTTGGCATGACCATCAAAATCTCTTGTCACCTCTTGTATGTATCCCCTACATATATCGTACCATCCCACCTCTTATCCTCCACATCATTAATTATCCACCCTGCCTCGAAAACATTGATATGGGTGTTCATATCATCAGATTCTTTAAATGCCACATTTTCCATGTAATTTTTTTGTGTGTCCCTCATGCCTCTTCTAGTTTTTTATTTTCCTTTCATAATGTAAGTATTAGCTAATCATGTGAGCAAGTGGTTCTCTTCCCGAGTATTTTTCCACCTGTGTGATGTAATCCATTCTGGCTCTCGTGGAGTATTCATATTTTTCCAACCTCTAGCAATCATATTTTAGTTGTCCCTCTCGGATCTTTGTCCATGCTACGTCCTCACACATTTTTTCATCGGATACCCCTTCATTAGCCGACCTATTTTTCATTGTGTTAGTTAATCTCTCGACCAAGCTAAATTCCACTATCACTAGAGTAGCTAGGTGTTTTTGAATTATTTGGGTTAATTGAGCCAAGCACTAGTTTCTTGTTACCTTATTTACCTGTGTGCCACAATGAAAAATCCTTGCTACTTGGATGGAAATCGTCAATTCCACATCTATTGTTACATTGATCATCCTCTCTCGCACCAAAATTTCCAGCCCTTGTTCCAGGGAATGGAATTCTGCAACATTGTTGGAAAAATTTTCCAAGTTGATGAAAAATACCCTGCAAATGTTTCCTCTGCATTCTCTTATAACTCCTCTGAATCTCACATTCATGAGGTTTAATTTTGAAGGCCCATCAAAATTAAACTTAAAGGGCATTCGTGAGGTTTCATTTTGAAGCCCCATCAAAATTTAACTTAAAGGGCATTCGTGAGGTTTCATTTTGAAGCCCCATCAAAATTCAACTTAAAGAACCCCTAAGGGGGAGGAACCCAAATTTATATTCAACGATCCTTAACCCAAGTTACCTGAGTACCAAAATTTTACAAATTTAGTAATTTTAGGATTCTCACCTCGTGTGGTGATGACTATTCATCACTAACCTTTAATTTTCTGTTGATTATTATTTCCTTCAGTTGGCACTGAATTATTTCAACCGGATGTTCTGTAGCGATATTATTCTGATAAAAACCCTCAGTTATGTTCCTTCCATACAACTCAAATAACAAATCCCAAGTCCATCCACTAGGTAAGATTCACTAGTTATCTCACCTTTTTATAATAGTGTCTTGTATATTATCCTGGTCCTGTCATTTTGTCTAAATATAAAGCTAACTAATCCTAGATAACGGAGGCATAATTTCATGTGTTCAGTAAATGGTTCGGATTATCCTCCTCACATTCGTAGAGGTATCACCATGAGGCCCAAATAAAAACTCTCTTCACAAGGTTTTCCCATATCAATACTTTCTAATGAAGAACCAACCACTAGAAATTTTTAATCTTGGGCCATTAGTGAGATGACCATAAAATTCTCCATACTGACTCTATTGCTTAACTAGGATGATATTCAATATAGGTTTTTGCCACTTTCAGGTTAAATTCTCTGTGTTCTTTTTTTCCCCATCTCAATCGATCCTTGCCATATATATAGAGGATTATTCTCTTGATTAATTATGATATTATTTCTTGTAACACTAACTTGTTCTTATTAGGCCCCCAAAAGACACTAATATTGTAACATCTCCATTCATTACCTTCGATTTCCTATTCCCAATATTGGTGCACCTTTATTCCACCCTATCTTTCATTTTCCATTTGAATTGGGCACCACTCTTCCTTGCTTAGGTTGGGTTTTTTCTATGAGGAATCCTCCCAAAACAGTGATGTCCTCCCATTTCTAATCTCCCAAAGACAATTTATTTTTGTATGATTTTCGTGTTTCTCCCGGCCAAATTCTAGATCATCAATCCTTTAATTGTTCTCAACAAATGGGAAAGGTCTTTTAGGAGTCAACTCTAGGTGTATCTCTCCTTATATAACCAGGCCCAATGTGAAGAACATTCCTTTAACCAATGCCACCAAATTTTAACTCCACATACTCTATTAACAGTCTCCAGGTCCTATAAACCTAGGCCTCCTAAATGTTTTGGTTTGCATACCTTGTCCCAGGCCACTAACACCCATTTCCTCTTGTCTTCAGCTCCTCTCCATAAGAAATTCCTTTGGATCTCCCTTATCTTTTGCAAAATCTCTTTAGGAGCTGGGAGGATTGATAACATATACCCTAGAATCGCTTGTAATACTTCTTTAGTCAAAAATAGCCTTCTAGCTATGTTTAAGGCTTTATAGGTCCATCACTTGACTCTATCTTATAGTTTTTACACAATATTATCCCAGTTGGTTTTCTTCCAAGTTGTTAATGTTAGATGGATACCCAAATATTTTGATAGAATACCTTTTCTTTGGAATCCTAAGATAGATTTCAAATTCCTCGGTATAGAAATATGTGTGTTAAAAAAGAACATCATGGATTTGGAATGATTAATATCCATACCTGAGGCTTCAACAAAGGTGTCTGAGATAACCTTGAACAATCGGGCCTCCTTCACTATAAGAATACCAGGTATCATGGTATCATCTAAAAATTTTCGGTGTTGTTACTGAGCAACCCTCATCTGGTTGTAGGCCCCTTATATCCCCTTCCCTGGTAGCAAATTTGATCACTCTGCCCAGTCCTTCCATCATTATAACAAACAGATAGGGGAAAATTGGGCCCCCTAACTAACTCCTCTAGAAGGAAAAATAGGTTTATCAAGAGCTCCATTTAATAAAATCAATAAGCTCGAATAGGTGAACAAGGACATAATCCAATTATTCCATTTATTATCAAAACCAAAGGCCTTTAAAACTCCTTCCATATACTCCAAACTAACCTTATTGTAAGCCTTCGATAGGTCAAGTTGAATTATCATTCCTGCCTTCCCTAGACTCTTAAGTGAATTTGATATCTCATGGGCATGGATAACATTATCCAAAATTTTCTTCTCTTCAACAAAGCCAAAATACTCTTCTGAGATCAGGATAGGGAGAAACATTTTAATTCATTTTGCTAAAATTTTTGATATAATCTTATATACCACATTACAAAGGGATAATGGCCTAAAATTATTAGGAGTACTATATTTTTCCTCCTTCAGGATCAGAATTATAAACATCGATTTTAGTGCTTTAAGGATATTGACTGAGTCACGGGAGTGTGCCACCACTTCAAAAACATATTGTTTGATCACTTCCCAATAAGATTTTAAAAAATCAATATTAAATCCATCTGGTTTAGGTGCCTTACCATTAGAAATCCCTTGGAAAACCTGAGAGACTTCCTCCATGGAGATATGTTTATTTAGATTTTTATTATTCTCCTCTATTATCAATATTACAATATGTCTAACAATCTTCCAGGTGGCTTCTAATCTATCAAGAAGGGTCTCCTCTATTATCTTTTGGAAATGCTAAACCAACACCTCCTCGATGTATGGGTGGGATTCATAATATTGTCTAGATACATCCATGATTCTAACAATTTTATTTTAGTTCCTATGCTCGATTGTAGACTTGTGAAATAATTTGGTATTTTTTCCCCTTCCCAGAGCCACATGATTCTCAATTTATATTTCCATAATATTTCCTCTTGTAAGAATATTTCCTCCCAATTATTTAACAACTTCATTTTATCATTTATTCTTGAATCAATATACCTCTCTTCCATTAGTGATTTTTGTAGTGCCTCCATCTTCATTTCCAATTCCTTTTTTTCCTAGAATATGTTACCGAACTTTGTTTTATTCCAATGCTTTAGTTGAATTTTGATATATCTCAACCTAGTCTGCAATTTAAACATGTTGGTGCCCTTTAGTGGGAGAGGATCCATCCATTTTTTCTTTATGTTCTCCATAAATGAGGGGTGATTTATCCAATTGGCCCTAAATCTGAATGGTCTAGTTTAATATAACATTAATGACACATTAATAATTAATATATTAATCTAGACATTTTTAAATTTTTGACTATAAATTAATATCTACATTAACACATGTTAAATATGGTTTACTATTGTGGATATGGTCAACTATAATCAACATGGGCATCATAGTAATTAACAGTTTACATGAATACCATGGTGAACCATGTATACCTTGGGAATCGTGGTCTATTTATAAGTGATCTATAGTGAATCATAGTGGATAGCCATGGTTGACCATGGAGACTTAGAGTGGATGGCTAGGGTTACCAATATTAATAATTAGCTTTATAATATTAATCCTAAGGTTTATAATCATAGGGTTTAATATATTAAACTTAAGGTTTATATTCTTAGGGTTTATAGTAATAATATTATACTTTATTATACTAGGTTTTATAATGTTAGGGTTTTGTATTAGGGTTTAATATTGTGACAATAGAATGGTACAAAAATTTATCCAATGTCACATTGCAGCAAACATTGTCTGAATTTGAAAATTAATTTGACAAACATTCTTGCAATATTCCATTACATTGCAATTTATTCAACTATGCATTGCGACATTAAAAAATTGGGGTATAATATTAGGGTTTATAATATTATGGATTTCAATATTGGGTTTATATTATTAGGTTTTGAATATTGGGTTTATAATTTATAAGAGGGGTTTAATTTTATGGTTTATTATATTAGGGTTGTTGACGGGATAAATCAATCTTGCGGACAAGATCAATCTCCCTAGTACCAAAAGGTAATCTAGCAAAAAACAGCCAAATAAACCTATCTTTCTCTAAACATATGCGATTTACAAAAGAATACTATAAAGGTGTTAAGGTCTTACCATATATCCAATGCTTGTTCAAAGTAGTTGTCCTTCGGTCACTTGAAGGAGTTATCTTTAAATAACTGCAGTCACAAACAAGCAAACATTAAATAGCACCTGTATAGTAAATATTATAAATCATGCCTATCATGGTGATCAAGGAATCCATGAAATAAACAGTTAATTAACAACTTATTGAGAAAAATGAATTCATTTGTATTAACTTTGAATAAAGAAAAACCTTACAACCTTAGCCTTGATGTTGAACAGGCCTTCCCGGGGTCCGAAGCAGGAATCTCCTCTACTCTGACAAGCCTTGCACTCTTCCAATCGAGACAGATAGAGGTATGTGATCTTTCCTCACAAAATCTCAGTTAAATGAGTTTGAATCCCAACAACACTTTACCTCAAATAATTCTAAAGCTTGAACTCCCCTTGAGGCTACCCAATGCCTCTTTTTATAGTGCAAAGGAGGAGGTTACAGTTCCAATTATGAAGGGATAAATTCCTCCTTCAAAGGGATAAGCTCCTCACATCAAGGGGTTAGCTCCTTAACGTAAGGGATACATGAACCTCAAAAGAGCGGTTCTGCCACCGCAAGATTCCTTCCAGAGGCTTCTAGAAATAACTGAAAGTGAGCTTTTGGGTTTACTTTGCGCCTTTTTAATATTTTACAGGGGTCTGCACCCTTAACACAGAGAAAGTGCATTTAGGTACGCAGGAGTCATGAACTTTAGGTGCAGGACCACAGGTAATACAAAGAGAACTGATGTGTTAGACTTTACATGAGGAACTGATGTGTTAGACTTGCAAAGGAGGAAGTATGAGTGATAATGAGATCATATAGATAGCAGAATGTCAAGATGACAATTTCCGGTGCAATAGATTGCCCCCTAAAGTGCAAAGTCTGGAATAGATGAAGATAGAGTCTGTCAAGTATGAAGAGTGAAGTACTTTATCATTTCAAAGATCATCCTGTGGACACCCCAGTCGGAACCTGTAAAAAAATTCAATGCAAAATATATATATGTAGACATATCATCGTTGAGGTAGGCATTCCCATACTCAGATCAAAAATAACTAGAAAAATGATTTAAACTATTCTGATACAGGTATGATTTTAAATACATCAACAATATAGACATGTGTAGACACAGTATGGATGTAGCCATATGTTTATGAATAGTCCACTGTATAAATGAATAACAAAATTCCTCGCAGCCTGGATGGTAGAAACTAGATCCAGGGTCTTGATTTCCGTTTCTTGAACCAGTATGATTCTATCCATGTGAATAAATGTGTCGAAGTCGAACATGGTAGAAACCACTTGATTACCAATCAATAATGTAGACTATTAAAAAGTGTGAGAGTAACCACCAATAATGTCAATGGCTCTCAAAGTACTCAGTACAATCCATAAAATATGAATGAATGAGCTGAAGTCAAACATGTCACAGAATCATTCGATCGAAGGTCGATGATGCAACCTGTCATCGAAGGCGAGAAACCTGCCATTGAGGCATGCAGATTCCAAGGTACTGACAATTTCTAGATCAACTTCCTAGATAATGAGATGTCGTCAATAGAAAGTGATCTGTCGTAGGCAAGCCCACAACACGAAATCATAGATCAATTTTTGAAGAAATATATTGGCAAGGACTAACTAAGGGATGGTCAAAATGGATGACAGATATTTTGCAGGTGAATGGTTTGTTTGAACTGTCCTCTTGAACACATAACGACACTGCAGATGGTTTGGTAACAATTGACCCAAAGCTAATACCCAGAAACCGGCTGAAGACTTTCAATATGGTTTGATTAACTGTTAGGCAAAGGATTTTCCCAACCCAGGAGAAAAAGTATCGTGTTCAAGAGTGGTTAATGACTTTTTGAATAATCAAAATACAACAAACAAGTTCATTTTTCTCTCTTTTCCCCCACCATTTCTGGCAAATACCTCTTTATTTTTGACAAGCTTGAGGAGGATAACATCTGCTTGTTTATAAGCTCATCCTTCGGATGAGTCCAACTTAGTTTAAGATTTGAACCCTAAGAAGGAGTGGTTCGTTCCTATTTAAAATTGAACAGGTCCTTTACTATTAAATTTTAACGAGTCCAGTATAGGATAAACTCGGTGTTTTTCATTTTTAGGGAGTTAGAAGAAAAACTTAAGAAAACTCCATGGGTGTACTTTTTTGTAAATTTAGTCTCTCAAGCCCGAAAAAGGATAAAATAATGCGGGAGAGAACTCTGTTGACCGTAATTAGTCAACGTATACCTTTTTCGTGAATAGTCCGTTTCAGTCCGTAAAAGGGTAAACTTATACTGAAAGGACGATCATTCATTTATTTTAACAAGTTCGAATAATCAAGTGCTCGGTAATCTTTTCAATTTTCGAGAGTCTGAAAAGAGCTTAAAAGAGGACTCCAGGTTTTCGCTTTTTCGTAAATTTTTGAAAGAGTCCAAAAAAGTGATAAAAGTATGCTCTTTGTTGAAAAACCATCAATTTTCCCAAAAAATCTAATTTTCTGCACAAAAACTCGAAACATTACACATACATGTTTAAGATAATTAAAAATGTTTTCAAAAAATACCTTTTTAAAGTGAAAAATAAACAAATTAAAAATTCATTTATTCGTAAAAACTTATAAAAAGGGCTTTTCTAACTTCATTTTTACCATTTGAGTTCAGAGTGAAAAGTGAGAGCTTTTGGGTAAAAAAGTTACTGCGAAGATTCTGAAAAATCTGTCCATCGAAATCGAGAACCGTCAGCTCCAGGTAATCCACGTCCTCCTTATCTTGTATTTCATCCGTTTACATTTCATTTTTTGGCTTTAAATTTCATTTTTTAGGGAAAAATAGGTTGAAAAAAATCGCTTGCGGGGGTCCATAGGTGCAACACGCGGGCCCTGCAGACCCCGACTTTTTTCTACATAGAAAAAAGTCCTGTGTTCGCACCTGTTTCACAGTGCCCGTGTGTACCTATGCATTGTGTATGAAAATAGGGTGCGGACCTCACACAATGAAATTTCAAACTTAAATTTCTCAAATTCCACCCAAAATTTTTCAAAGAAGATTGTTCTAATATGTCTTTTTATGCATTGCAGGACATTCAAAATGCTTGTTTGGAGATAACGCGAGCATGAGGACATAGATAACACTGCAATGAATCATTTTCCTACAATTCAGGCATTGAGAGCATGCGGTTTATACAAATTCTGGGCCATTCAGGGCATGAGGGCACAAGTAGACCTCCTGACGTGGCTAGTGAACAAATGGAATGTACAGGACCAGTGCTTTGTTATTGGAAGCCACCGACTCAAAATTGAGCTGGAGGATATATATTTTTTAACTGGTTTGTCCAAGAGGGGCGAACAAATTTCTCTGTTTGGGACTAGGCCAGGTGGCCAGTTTGTCACTAGTCTTCGACTAGAGTTCTGCGATGATTGGGCAGACCCCAAGGACAAATGGATTGACATAAAAACTATCATCCATCCTAATCTTAAAGTTATTGCATTTACTGTTACTAGACTGTGTGGGAGTGCAACGTCGCATGTGGCTACCGGTTCCCAGATGCACATTGCAGTAGACTATTTTCGAGGCACCATTTTCAGCTGGTGCGAAGATGTGTTGGCCAATGTAAAAGGCCAACTAACCAGAGCAAATAATGGAAAGCTAAAAAAATTTGGATATGGATCCATTGTAATCAACTTTTCTCTAGAGAGGATCCCCATGTTAGCTCCGCAGCACATTCCTGTCGATGTTGGTCGACCTTGAGAACCTAGGATGGTTCGTTGGGTTGCTTTGATGGCCCGTCATGTTGAGGGCATCGAGGTTGTTTGATTTCCTTCTACATATTTTCGTTGGCTGGAATGCCAGCTTTTTGTTATAGAGGATTTTCCATACGCCAGGATAGACTTCCGCGGTGACCGAGAGATGGCTCTCCCAGCAGGAGAATAGTGGGATGATTCAGGTAAAAATCATTTTCAACAATTTCTAAGTTCTAATTTTTTTATTTTAATCGCCCCAAAACTAATACTCAAAATTTTAAATGCAGATGTGGACCCACGACGACCAGCCAATCTCTAGCCTTATGAAAGGAGGCATCCAGCTACAGTAGCACCAGCCCCACAGGGCCAATCAGCAGAGATCCTGTCTGATTTGGAGCATCACCTAGAGCGCTTGACTCTAGACATTCCAGAGACCGATATAAATGATATTCCGCTTAGATTACAGAGATATGTGATTGGTGTCCCAGGACCTTTTAGGAGGTTCCTGTGTAGGGTGGCGCGAGCAGTGGTTTCTTATCGTGATCATCACCAGGGATAGGATGATCGATTTGTAGATTCATAACATTTTTGACCTTTTATATTATCATTTTTTCCAATAATAAGGTGTTTTTCAACCTATTATTGAAGATGATGTATATTTTAAAACACACTTTTATGCTATGATATATCATTATTACCGGCTATCTGTGTACATGTTATCGAATGTTGTTTAATTTACTGTTTTGATTATTGAAAATGTCTATTTATCATACTAGAAGAAACTGCATCTGCTAAAGTATTTAAATGTATTGGGATATGTTGATATTCAATGTAATCAAATTCACGTTCCAAGAGACGAAATCTCAAAAATAACCATAATAACACTGAATTTCTAATGGCATAAACCCTGTTAAGCTGTAATACAACAAGTTCAGAATCCAACCTAACAATCAAACTCTGAATCCCAAATGAGATGGATTCAGATAATAACTCAATCACTGCACTATACTCTGCAAAGTTATTTGTTGTTTGACCAAGGCTTACCCCATGCATGGACACTAACTCATCAGAGGGTGAATAGATAACCCAAGCCGCGGAAGAAATGTTCCATGTACTACGACAAGCACCATCAGCAAAACCAATGTAGGTTTGAAGAGACGTCGACATATGCAATATCAAGAGTAAAACTCAGATAAGAAGGAATAGTGATTAGAGCACACTCTAAACTAGGCACACTTTTCTAATCTAAGACACACCAACAGTAAAGAAACTAATCTAATAAAAATATCCACACCAAATTTAAGCATAATATCTCTTTAGATAAAGCCCATTTCTGGTTTTATCTAAAGGGACACCATCGAAATCTATCAGCTCATAGGCCCCTTTTGCCAACTTTCACTTAACAATGAAAGGACCATGCCACATGGGCACAAATTTTCCAGCCCCTAGCTTATCGCTGGCTTGATTGTACACTAAAACTAGGTCTCCTTCCGAAAAATTATGAGGTGTAACATTTCTATCGTACTGAGCCTTTATTCATTTGACATGAGCCTCGTTTTCTAATGCAACATTTCATCGATTTTCATCTAGCTGAGAAAAGTACAAAAAATTCTTCTCCTCTTCAGAAATAGCTGGGAGTAATTCTATGGTTAATTTCAATGATGGAATTTCGCATTCAATAGGCAAGACAACTTCCAAACCATAAACCAGTTGAAAGGGAGTGAAACCAGTTGATGTTTTTCTAAGGTTCGATATGCCCAAAGTGCTGAAAATAACATGGAATTCCAATTCGACTTGTGAATACCAATGATTCATTTAATCATAGTGACTAAAACTTTATCGATAGCTTCAACCAGACCATTAGCCTGTGGGTAATATGGAGTAGAACTATCGTGGCGCAGGCCAAGTTGATCTGTAAGTTCAGTCATCATGATATTTCGAAAACGACTTCCATGATCTTTAATTATGGCTTGATCAACACCGAATCTAGCAATTATATGATTGAACATGAAATTTGCAGCAGTCTTGTCATCTGCTGAAAATGTACGCATCGCCTCGGCTCATTATTAAAATAATCTACTGCTAAGATAATATACGCATGCCCCCCGGCCAAGTGAGGGTTACATGTAATAAAGTCAATACCCCACTTTGTGAAACGACCGACAACAATTATAGGGTGAAGAGGAGCGGGTGGTGCACGCATTTTACGATCAAAGACCTGAAAATTGTGGCATTTCCAGACTGCATAGATACAATCTTTGAATAAGGACGGCCAGAAATAACCAGCGTGCAATATCTTTTGGATTGTGGCATACCTAGACATATGACCGCCACATTCTCACTTTTAGTTATTTCTAGAAGCCTCTGGAAGGAATCTTGTGGTGGCAAAACTGCTCTTTTAAGGTTCATGTATCCCTTTCCTTAAGGAGCTAACCGCTTGATGTGAGGAGCTTATCCCTTTAAAGGAGGAATTTATCCCTTAATAATTGGAACTATAACCTCCTCCTTTGCACTATAAAAAGATGCATTGGGTAGCCTCAAGGGGATTTCAAGCTTTAGAATTATTTGAGGTAAAGTGCTGTTGGGATTCAAACTCATTTAACTGAGATTTTGTGAGGAAAGATCACATACATATATCTGTCTCGGTTAGAAGAGTGCAAGGCTTGTCAGAGTAGAGGAGATTCCTGCTTCGGACCCCGAGAAGGCCTGTTCAACATCAAGGCTAAGGTTGTAAGGTTTTTATTTATTCAAAGTTAATACAAATGAATCCATTTTTCTTAATAAGATGTTAATTAACTGTTTATTTCATGGATTCCTTGATCACCATGATAGGCATGATTTATAATATTTACTATACAGGTGCTATTTAATGTTTGCTTATTTGTGACTGCAGGTCTTTAAAGATAACTCCTTCAAGTGACCGAAGGACAACTACTTTGAACACACATTAGATATACGGTAAGACCTTAACACCTTTATAGTATTCTTTTGTAAATCGCATATGTTTAGAGAAAGATAGGTTTATTTGGCTGTTTGTTGCTAGATTACCTTTTGGTACTAGGGAGATCGATCTTGTCCACAAGATTTATTTATCCGGTCAACAAATTGGTGACTCCACTGGGGATCGAACCCAGAATCTCTGGTTTCGCAAACCAGAGCCTTGCACTCTTCCAACCAAGATAGATAGATGTATGTGATCTTTCCTCACAAAATCTCAGTAAAATGAGTCTGAATCCCAACAGCACTTTACCTCAAATAATTCTAAAGCTTGAACTCCCCTTGAGGCTACCCAATGCCTCTTTTTATAGTGCAAAGGAGGAGGTTACAGTTCCAATTATAAAGGGATAAAGTCCTCCTTCAAAGGGATAAGCTCCTCACATAAAGGGGTTAGCTCCTTAAGACAAGGGATACATGAACCTCAAAAGAGTGGTTCTGCCACTGCAAGATTCCTTCCAGAGGCTTCTAGAAATAACTGAAAGTGAGCTTTTGGGTTTAATTTGCGCATTTTTAATATTTTACAGGGGTCCGCACCCTTAACAAAGAGAAAGTGCATTCAGGTACGCAGGAGTCATGAACATTAGGTGTGGGACCACAGGTAATACAAAGAGAAAGTGCGATACCAGAGTTTTAGAGATTTTTTATAGCTTTTCTCTTATTTTTAAGGCTAGACATGAGGAACTGATGTGTTAGACTTGCAAAGGAGGAAGTATGAGTGATAATGAGCTCATACAAATAGCAGAATGTCAAGATGACAATTTTTAGTGCAACAAGGGCATATTATATTAGGTTTTATAATCTTATCATTTTATATTAGGGTTTAGTTTTGCGACATTGGAATGGTATAAAAATATATCCAATGTCACATTGTGACAATCATTGTATTAATATGACAATCAATCTAACAATCATTGCCGCAATGTTACATTACATTGCAATCTATTCAATGTCACGTTGTTATATAAAAAAAATAAACCCTAAGGATTAATAAACCATTGCATATTAATAAACCCAAGGGATTAATGTTATACATCCTAGGATTAATATTATAAACCCTAACATTAATATTATAATACCAAGGGATTATAAACCTAAGGGATTAATATTAAACCCTAGAATTAATATTAGAATCCCAAAGGATTATAAACCAAAAATATTATTAATATTATAAACCAAAATTATTAATAAACCCAAGGGATTAATAATATTATAAACTTAAGGGATTAATATTGAAAACCTGAGGAATTAATAAACCCAAGATATTATTGATATTATAAACCCAAGGGATTATAATAATCCCAAGCGATTTATATTATAAACCTAAGGGATTATTATTTAACTTGAGGGATTATAAACCCAAAGGATTAATATTTACCTAATGGATTAATATTACAACCTAGGATTAATATTAAACCCTAGGAAAATAATCCCTAAGATTAATATTATAAGCCCAAGGGATTATAAGACTAAGTGATTAATACTAAACCCTGGAATTAATATTATAATCCCAAATGATTATAAAATAACGAATTAATGTTAAACCCTACGATTTATATTATACACCCAAAGGATTAATAAACCCAAGATATTATTAATATTTTAAAACCTTGGGATTAATAAACGCAAGGGATTATTAATTTTATAAAGATAAGATATTATTATTATGAACCCAAGGGAATAATAAACCAAAGGGATCAATATTATTAACCCAAGGGGTCAATATTCACCTATAGGAGTATAATGATCATTTGGGTTTATTAATTATTTGAGATTATAATATTAATAATCCTTTGAGTTTATTAATCCCTTGTGTTTATAATATGAATCCTTTGGGTTTATAATATTAATAATCTCACGTGTTTATTCATCCCTTGGATTTATTATTTCTTTGGGTTTATAATATTAATGATCCCTTGGATTAATTAATCCCTTGGGGTTATATTAATCTTAAACATTTATAATACTAATCCATCGGGTTCTTAATATTAATGTCTTTGTTTTATAATACTCATCTATTGGGTTTATTAATCCCTTGGGTTTAACACTATTCCCTTTGATTTATAATATTAATACGTGGGATTTATAATATTAATAATCCCTTTAGTTTATAATATAAATATTAGGTTTGATATATTAATCTTAGGGTTTATAATATTAATCCTAGGGTTTAATATTATTCTGAGGATTTATAATTCATTGGGCTTGTAATATTAATTTTAGAGTTTGATGTTAATATCTTAGGTTTATAATATCTTGGGATTATTATATTAATATTACGGTTTATATTTTTATGATTTATTATTAATCTCACAGTTTATAATATTGATCCCTTATAATATTAAGAATCCCTTGTATGTATTAATATATTGGGTTTATAATATTAATCACTTGGGTTTATAATATTAATCCCTTTGGTTTAATATTATTCCCTCAGGTTTATAATAACATTATCTTGTGTTTCTTAATCCCTTGGGTTTATAATATTGATAATCCATTGGGGTTATTAGTCCCTTGGGTTTATAATATCAATAATTCCTTGGTTTTATTAATCTCTTTAGTTTATAATATTAATAATCCCTTAATTTTATTCATCTCTTGGGTTTATAATGTTAACAATCCATATTGATAATCCATTGGGGTTATTAGTCTCTTGGGTTTATAATATCAATAATTCCTTGGTTTTATTAATCCCTTTAGTTTATAATATTAATAATCCCTTAATTTTATTCATCTCTTGGTTTTAAAATGTTAATAATCGAGTGGGTTTATTAAACCTTGGTTTTATTTATTAATCACAAGGGTTTTTAATTTTTATTCCTAGGGTTTATAATAAGAATAATTCATTGAGTTTATTAAACCCTTTAGTTTATAATACTAATCCCAAACATTTATAATATTAATTTCTTGGGATTTTAATATTAATGCCTTGTATATATAATATTAATCTCTTGGGTTTAATATTATTCCCTTGGGCTTATAATTCCCTATGTTTATAATATTAATCTATTGGATTTATAATATTAATAATCCCTTGGGTTTATAATATCAATCTTAGGTTTGATATATTAATATTAGGGTTTATAATATTAATATTAAGTTTGATATATTAGTCTTAGGGTTTATAATCCCTCGGGCATATAATATTAGTCCTATATTTTAATGTTAATCTCTTAGGTTTTATAATCTTTTGGGAATATAATATTAAACTTAGGGTTTATAATATAAACAATCCCTTGCGTTTATTAACCCATTGGATTTATAATATTAATAACTAGGGTTTATAATACTAATCACTTGGGTTTAATATTATTCCATTGGATTTATTAATCCCTTGGGTTTATAAATATGTTGGGTTTAAAATATTAATCCCAAGGGGCTATAATATCAATAATCCCCTCAGGTTATAATATTAGTGCCAATGGTTTGTAATATTGATCCCTTGGGTTTTTAATATTAATGTGTTGTGTTTATTAATCCCTTGGGTCTATAATATCAATCTATAGGGTTTATAATATTAATCTTAAATTTTATATATTAAACTTAGGGTTTATAATATTAATAATAGAGTTTACAATCCCTTTGACTTATAACAATAATCCTAGAGTTTAATAATATTTTTTTAGGTTTATAATCTCTTGGAATTATAACATTAATCTTAGGGCTTATATTTCGAAAGGTTTAATATTAATACATTGGGTTTATAATCCCTTAGGTTTATAATATTAATCCCTTGGGTATATAATGTTGATACATGGGTTTATAATACTAATAATCGTTTGGGTTTATTATTCCCTTGGGTTTATAATATTAATCTCTTGGGTTTATTAATCACTTGGAATTATAATATCGATCCTTCAAGTTTATAATATTATTTATCCCTTGGGTTTATAATATTGATCCCTTGGGTTTATAATATTGATCCCTAAGATTTATAACATTTATCCCTTGCATTTATAATATTAATAATCGGAAGGGGTTATAATAATATTTTTTGTTACATTTATAATCCCTTTAGTTTATAATATTAGTCCCTTGGGTTTATGATATTAATAAGCCATTCAATTTATTAGTATATTGGGTTTATAATATTAATAAACCCTTGGTTTTTAATATTAATAATCCTTTGGGCTTAATATTATTCCTTTTGGTTTATAATATTAAAAATCAATTGGATTTACTAACGCCTTAGGTTTATAATATTAATAATGCCTTCAATTTATTGTATTAGTGATCATATCAATAATATTATAGTATAATAATCATTATTATAAATTAATATTATAATATCATAATAATGATTATAAATTAACATTATAATTATTATAATTATTATTTTTATAATATTATTATTACTTTTATAATAGTATTATTATAATTATATATTTATTTATATAAATAATAATATTAGTATTATATTCATACCATGGATGTTTATCAATGTATATCAACCATTTACTAATGTGGTTGTGCATGTGATTGATATACGCCTATTGGTGTATATCAACCACATTTATTAATGTGATTGTGCTAGTTTGAACAACTCAGATGCTTAATATTTTCCAATAGAGAAACAAATATACAAGGAAATGAAAAAGAGAAGTGTTTGACTAATTTGCTACAAAATAATTACAAAAAATAACTTTGACGAGATCCCTTCAACCAGTAAGGCTTCTAGCATGTGTTTGGTGTTCAATTCAAGTCTTTATTTTAAAGTAAGATGTTTTTTATAGATGGGGAACCAATAACCTCCCCAGATATATCACACATCATGCAAACTACATATATAAGAGATTCACAATTCAGCCTAGGACCGAGACATCTCAAGACCACCATGTTATCCTTTAAACCATGAACCCAAGTGGATGGAATGAAAAACTACCATATCAATCACTCAAACTAATAAAATTAAATTTTTAAGTTATGATCCTACCTATAACATATATCATATGTTCAGTACTTGATTCAAGTAATTATTGCTTAAGGTATGTCACCCGCAGGGACCCTTCAACCAATCAAGGAATCAGATGAGCAACATGTTTCATGTGCTCCAATGTCGTTAAAGGTTGTAATGTACCTCAACCCTTTGCATAAACATTATCAAATTTCCTATATTCCATTGGTTTTGTCGTTGCCCCATACAATTCTTTTCATTATTTTTTTTGTCTTGTTTTTAATTGGAGTTTTATTTTCAAACCCTCTCATCAAGGTGCCAATATCTATCTTCCAAACCTAAATTTTACTTATTTTGGAATTGCTTTTCAATTTAAATATAATTTTTTATGAAATTTATAATTACATATTAATTGAGACAAGAAGTGATGTATAAGTTTCACTAACTCCAAAATAATACTTTATTATATTAAGTGAGAAGCCTTGGGGATTTGATATATTTTAATGGAAGCCTAAATATTGAAACAAATTCTTACTTTATAAGTGTAAAAACTAATAAAATAGTTGTCTCCTATAATAGATATAGAGATATACGTTGAGAT
This sequence comes from Pinus albicaulis, assembly GCA_034641835.2. Lineage (NCBI taxonomy): Eukaryota > Viridiplantae > Streptophyta > Pinopsida > Pinales > Pinaceae > Pinus > Pinus albicaulis. The sequence continues at coordinate 1,489,171,204 of CM076575.1, read as the reverse complement.
TGAGCAAATCAAACACTCTAAGAGAGTGAATATGTCATGCATGAAGTTGAAAGGAAAAAATGGTTTCTAAACTCAAAACAAGTTCAATTTTTTTTATTACACTCTAAATTTGGATAGAAAGTTGTAAAGCCCTTGGTATAAGGATACACCTATAAAAGAGAATATAAAGATTTTTTATAAATTTTCCACTTAAACTAGACATAGTGATGAAGGAGACGAGGTTGTGGCTAGTTCTGTCAATGGACTACATTATGTCATTAAAAATGGTTTGAGGATAATGAGGATTAGGATATTTGTGGAAGCCTATCATATTTAACTAAATTCTCAGGAGAAATTATCATGGAATCAATCTAGCACTCATAGAAAAATAGTAAAAAGTCGAGGTAGAAGTGTGTTTAGAAAAGGATAGAGTAGTAGAACTAAGGAACAAGGAAATACTATATTTTTGCAAACCAAGGATATGGGAGAAGTAATGAAGCCTTTAGTGGTAGATTGTGTGTTTTGGGGAAGAGGGAACCCTAAAGATAAATGGCTTAGAATATCCATATTAATTTGCTAGAAATTCCAAAAACCAGGGCATAAGCCCTTTGAATTTGTAGAAAATTTACACACTAGTAGGAGGTAAGAGATTAAAACTCATGTTTCTCAAGGAATTAGTTGAAATCACAACTAACTTTTTAACTGGAGATAATTTTGATGATAGGTAGTAAAATAAAGGAGAAAATCTAATGTTTGGAGGAAAATTGTTGAATTCAAATAACCAAGTAGAAGTGAAGGAGCCCAACCAAATTAATACTATTTTAAATATTAACTACAAAATTGGAGGTACTCATTATTCCTTAATCATAGATAGAGGCAACACAAAGAATTTGGTGCCTAAAAATTTTACGAGGAAGCTAAATTTGAATTATAGATTTCATATCAATTCTTATAAGATATTAAGGTTACAAAAAGGACATCATGTCTTTGTTTCAAAGCAATGGTTGATGAATGTTAATATTGGAATTTATTATGATAGAGTATTATGTGATGTTTTCCAATGGATTTTTACCATCTATTATTAGGTATACCTTTGTAGAAATATAGGAAATATTTTCTTGATGGGATGAATAATACCCTTTCTTATAGCATAATTTTTCATTAATGCATGCTATCGCTTCACTTCATCATTTCCTTACTTTAGCAAACTTTCCTCCTCCCTTGAACTCTTCCAAAAACAAGTTTTGAGTTCACATACGCAATTTTTTGAAATACACAACATGTACATATGATACTTCTATAAACAAAACAACACGCATATTCTTGTTGGCCTTTCCCAATGACTTAAAAAAACTTGGAGGAGTATTTATTTAATATTATGGTGGGGGGTTTGGGGGGGGGGGGCACCCTTATGTTGGCAAATTTATTTCCATTTTACAAGTTTACAATTTCTTGAATTTTTAAGTTTTTTCACCTAATCAGAAACCCATGTTTCATGATTGGTTCCTTAATATTCTTATATTGGAAAGAGACTTATTCTTTCATCTCCTTGCATTCATAAGTATATATGATGGCGTAGAATTTTAGTGGCCTTGGCAAGAGATCCAAACAATAGTCTTGTGTAGTGCCAAAAGAAAAAAACCAATATGTATTTAGCATTGTATTACTAATCATATTATTAAATAGAGAACTCACTTCATTCCTACCCAAATTCAATGTTCTATATGAACCATCTAAGTCAAACTAGCTTAGTTAACTCGTTCAAGTTGCCTTGTGACATGGAATCACAATTTTCTTTTAATTTAATTCAAGGGGAAATTAAATCAGAATATTTCTTGGTGCCATTTTCAACACTCCCTCTCAACAAGAAAGAGAAAATAATAATAATCAAGGGGATATTATGGAATTATTTGTATTCAAAGTAAGTATTATTAATCAAATAAGTAGTTGTAATGGTAAACATTTTTATGTAATTCTAGGTTTGTGGTGTGCTTTCTCATTCTACTCAGGTATGAATTTTAACCCTACTAATAGGAAAAACAATTTCCACAAACAAAATTGAAATCTCCACTAGAGATAAACTCATCCAATTTTATCTTTTTGGGTTCATTTTCTTACTTGTGGATCATTAATAACTTTAATTATTCTTTATTTAAGTCTTATATTTAAGTCTTTGCAATTATTTTTGTAGTCTTTTGTGTTTTGTTTCTTAAAGAAAGTACTTTTTACACACATTTTGTATTAAGCCTTCATAAGTATGCATATTTTCCTTAGGATAGTCACATATATACACGTGTTTCTTTAGTTATATGTTCTTTAAAAATGAAATTTCTCGCATTTTATAGTATATCATACATCTATAAAATGAACGAAGGATCCATCCTTTAGGGGTTTCTTCAAACAAGAATGGAGGCATAGAGAGGGTAGTTCATTGAGGGACTACAAGGTTAGTGAAGGGACTCCCTTGTATTATGCAAGAAAATTGAGAAAACATCTATGATATGATGCAAACTCTAGGTCATGTGGTTTTAAGAACACTTCGTTGATTTATTGATGTGAAGGAGAGTAGCCTTCACTTTTTCAACATCTAGGGGAAGTTTCCATGATGCCATCATGGTCTGGTTAGGGGGTGGCTAGCCACAAAGGAGAAAATTGGACAATTGAGCCTACAAGTGGGAGGGAACATATCACCTTTCACTAGTTGTGGGTAAATATAAATTAATTCAAATAATGGTTTAAGATGCCTTCTACTATGTGTTTTCTTGTCCTTTTAATGAAATGGATGTGTGTTAAAACTAAATGTTCTTTTGTATGGCTAAATCTTGAAATTAGAATGAAAAATAATTTATACATTGACTTTAAATTTTTCCCTCCATCCCATTGAGAAACAAGTGGGAAAATTTCATTGTATAAGCATGTCATACTAAATTTCACTAATTCATGTCTACAGTCAAATTGAGATAAATTTGATAGTTTACTAGGTTTAAAATATTCTATGTTGGCATGCAAATTTCACCTTTTAAAACTGAAATATTTTAAACCCAATAAAATATATATATTTGTGTGTGTGTGTGTGTGTGTGTTAAAATTAGTTCAATTTTATGTTTTGAAAAATTAATATTGCAATTTAGGGAGATGCATAAATTCATTTTTCAAGCATGCACATTTGGTGGGAGTCATGAATTTCTCCTTAAATCACTAGGGATCTTGTACTTTTCCCCTAAACTAATGGATATATTGGTCTATTTTCCTAAATTTTTGGGAGGATGGTAATTATATTTTATGCGTACAAGGTCTCATGTTTTAATGTAATTTTTATATGTTGTTACATTAGTGAATATTATGAAATTTATGCCACAAGGAAAGAGATTTAATTTAAATTTTTCATTTGGGAAAATGATTAAATCGGAAATATTATCAAAATAAAAATGCAAAATTTAGAGCATTGAGTTCTTATTATTGGAGAGGAATTTAGAAAAGTTAACTCTATAAAAGTTGGACATAAAATTTATGTATGGGAAATAACTTTAAAATTCCTCATAGTTGGAAATAATAATTTAAAGGGTAGTGCAACAAATATATAGAATAGGTTTTTTAGCTAGAATCCATCAATACAATTTGGAGTAAGATTGTGAAATTTTAGTGTTTAAAATGAAATTTTGAATGAATGAATGGATTAAACACCCTTGAAAACTCTTGATACACTAGAAATTTTCACATTATACAACTTAAACTTATGATTCTTAAATATCACTAAATCATTTTGGGGAAAAATGACAAGAAAAAACTCCTTGAAAATGGTTATTTCATCTATTAGTTAGACTACGCGGAATTTAATATTATGTAGATGGAGATGTGTATGTGTGTGTGTGTGTGTGTGTGTGTGTTTCCATTTGCAGATTCAAAAAAAATTGTGTGGATAAAGAGAGATCTATGTGAAACAATCCAACAAATAAAGGCTACAGACGTAACACTTGGTAAGTGTGTGAGGCCTAGGTGGTTGGGAAAATGAAAGAATTTCAGACTAAAAGGATCTTGATGAGAGCTTTTAGTAGAAATAATTATATAATATAATTTAATATAATAATCATAATATTTTAATGATTGTTCTATTAGGGTGCACCTCAAGAGATTTGATGCCTCTCAGTGCTAGGTAGATCCAGAGATAAGATGGATCTAGGATCTAGTGTGGTTATATATATATGAGTATGATTGAAAAAACTATAGGTAAATTGAATCAAGGGAAAAATCTGCAATTGATTATTTTACCTCAAATTTATTTTAGTTATTAATCATTTTATTTTACTTTTAATTTTTTTTTAATGTATTTTGACTGAGTCAAAATGTTTACAAGATATTTCATTACATCTCTTACATGCTACGATGGAGAGAATATTATTGGAAATACCATAGATAATTTAAACGATGGGCACAACCTACAATTATTAATTATTTTATTTTATTTTATTTTTATGTAATTTGCTAGAGTCAAAATGTTTACAGGACACGACATTAAGATATTTCTTACAAAATGGGCAAGAGAGCGCCTCTCGGTACAATTCTCATAATATTTAATGTGTGGAGAAAGATTGAACAAATTTAATTCATTAATTATAGACTAAATAATAGATAATACATTAATAAATGTTTATAGAAAAAATTATTAATAAATAAATCAATAATTAAAAGTTTAAATGATCATAGATTTGCATTGTGAACACTAAATTGTTCAAAAGAAATGCACACTATTGTGACGGTGTATTTTATCTTATAGAAGAAATGGCACTTTTCATGACATATTTTATGGTTAATTTTAACAAAAAATTGGTAGAGGTTTTTAAAAAATTGAGTTTAAGTTGTTTAATTTTCATAATTCAAGTGGCTCCTGGGGTTTTTCAGATACTGAATCCATTTTTGTATTCAAAAATGGATTTTAAACAACAAAAAATCACATTCTTTCTTCAAAAAAAAAATTCGGATTCTGGTGAAAAAGTTTGTTTCATCTATATGTTAAACTATGCCCTAGTGTGATTGGTGGAAAACATGGGAGGCTCATTCCATCTTGAGAAAATGGAAGAGTCTTTTTAAGTTGTAGGAGTCCAATAATAAAATAATGAATTTAATTATTAGTAAATAAATAAATAATAATAATGCTTAAATTATCACATATTGACATGGTTAATAGCCCTCATGAAATTGTTCAAGAGACAATCATGCCCAATAATGTGACAGTCTAATAATAATTTGGAAGTATGATAAAAAAAATGAAGAAACTTCCGGTTGTGGGAACCCAATGATAAATAAAATGGACGATAATAATACTAGCACAACCACATTAATAAATGTAGCTGATATATGTTGAAGGCATAAACTTAATATATGTTATGTTATAAACTTCTAATATTATTATAAGCTCCCTATAGATTAATATTATTATAAGATCCCTACACATTAATAAATGCAAGGGACTATTTTTATTATAAACGTGAGGGATTAATATTATAAACCCTATGATTAATATTAAACCCTAGCAATATAAATCTTAAGATTAATATTATAAATCCAAAGGATTATAAACCTAAGAAATTAATATTAGACCCTAAGATTAATATTGCAAGCCCTAAGATTAATAAATCAAACCTAATTTTAATATAAAAAAATGTAAGTATATAACTCTAATATATTATTACACATATCAAGGATTAATATTATAAACCCAAGTGAATAATATTAAACAAAATGGATTAATGTTATAAAGTCAAGGAATTATAAACCCAAGGGATTATTAATATTATAAACCCAAGGAATTAAGAAATTATTGCGATTAATATTAATAAACCAAAGGGATTAATATTAAAAACTCAAGGGATTATTAATATTACAAACCTAAGAAATCGATAAACTGAATGCATTAATATTATAAAACGTTGGGATTAATATTAAAAACCCAAGAGATTGTGAATATTACAAACCTAATCAATCGATAAACCGAAGACATTAATAATATAAACCCTTGGGAATAATATTATAAACTCAAGGGATTAAAAACCCAAGGGATTATTAACATTTTAAACCCAAGGAATTATTATTATAAACCCTTGGTATTAATATCATAAACCCAAGGGAGTAATATTAAAACCATGGGATTAATATATCCAAGGAATTAGTGTTATAAACCCTTGGATTAATGCTATAAACCAACATGATTAATATTATGCCATGGGATTAACATCAATCCCTAGGATTAATATTATAAACCCTAAGACTAATATATCAAACCTAAGATTAATATTAAAAGCTCTAATATTATAAACACTAATATATTATTATTCATATGAGGGATTAATATTATAAACCCAATGGATTATAAACCCTACGATTAATATTATAAATCAAAGGGATTATAAACCCTAGGATTAATATTATAAACCCAATGGATTAATATTATAAACTCAACCACATTAATAAATTTGGTTGATATATGCCGTAGGTATTAATAAACCCAAGGGATTAATACTAAAACCCCAAGGGTTTATGAACCCAAGGTTATAATATTAAACCGAAGGGATTAATATTATAAACCCATGGTAGATAAACCTTAAGATACATATTATAAACCCTAAAATAAACACGGTTGACCATGGTTGATTCTCATATTGAGACAATCCTTGTCATAATGCAACGTTGTACTATGGTTGACCATGCTTGACCATGATTTATTTTCATATCGAAAAAATGTTTGTCACAATGCGATGTTGGGACTTGGTTGACCATGGTCATGGAAAATTTTAGGGGCTAATATTCGCAGGTGGGCTAATTTTCCATGGTTTTTCCAAAAAAAAGATTCGCCAATTTCCATTTTTTTATAAAAATGATTCGCCCAAATTTTACAATATAAAATTATTTTACATTAAAAATTTCCCACATTATATAGAAAATATATATAATATCATTATAAATTTGAATAATTTTACAAATACATAAATAAACATTTTATAGTTTGCATATTAGGGACTAGTGAGATTCGCCAATTTTTTAAACTTCAAGATAATTTTCCATCCTTAAAATTATTCCTGACCATGGTTGATTTTCATATTGAAACAATATTTGTCACAATACGACATTAGACCATGGTTGAACATGATTGATTTTGTAAAACATGGTTAACCATGGTTGACCATGATTGATATTATAAACCCAATGGATTATAGACCCAAGGGAATAATATTAAACCCTATGAATATGAGCTCTTATATTAATAAACCCAAGGGAATAATATTAAACATTAATAATATGAACCCTTAGATCAATAAACCTAAGGGAATAATAAACCTGACTAATACTAAAATACCAAGGGATTATGAACCCAACGAAATATTATTAAAACGAAGGGATTAATATTATAAATTCAAGGTAGATAAACCCTAACTTAATTATTAAAAACCATAAAATAAACATGGTTGAATTTTATATTGAGACAATCCTTGTCACAGTGCGACGTTGGACCATGGTTAACTATTCTTGATCATGACTGATTTTTATATCAAAACAATATTATGTTGGATGATGGTTAACCATATTTTATTTTCATATTGAGAAAATCTTTGTCATAATGTGACTTTGAACCATGGTTGACCATTATTTACCATGGTTGACCATGATTGATATTATAAACCCAAGGTATTACAAACTCAAGGGAATAATATTAAACCAAAGGAATAATATTAAGCCCAAGGTGTATAAACCCTAAGATAAATAATATAAACCCTTAAATAAACATGGCTGACCATAGTTGACCATGGTTGATTTTCATATTGAGACAATCTTTGTTACAATGCAACGTTGGGCCATGCTTGCCCATGGTTGAATCCTTAGATTAATAAACCAAAGGGATTGATAATTTAAACGTAAGGGATTAATACTAAAACCCTAAGGGATTATGAACCTAAGGGAATAATATTAAACCAAGGGACTAATATTATAAACCAAAGGTATATAAACCCTAAGATAAATATTATAAACATTAGAATAAACATGGTTGACCATGGTTAATTATCATATTCAGACAATCATTGTCACATGTGACATTGGACCTGGTTGACCATGATTGACCATGATTAATTTTCATATCCAGAGAATCTTTGTCACAATGCGACATTTAACTATGGTTGACCATTTTCTGTTTTCATATTGAGACAAATTTTTCCATAATGTGACCTTGGACCATGGTTGACCATGATTGATTTTATAAAACATGGTTGACCATGGTTGAATAATATTAAACCCAAGGGACTAATATTATAAATCCAAGGCATATAAACCCTGAGATAAATATTATAAACATGAAAATAAACATGGTTGACCATGGTTAACCATGGTTTATTTTCATATTGAGACAATCCTTGTCGCAATGCGACGTTGGAACATGGTTTCCCATGCTTGAACATGATTGATTTTCATATCGAGAGAATCTTTGTCACAATGTAATGTTGGACCATGGTTGACCATGGTGGATTTTTATATTGAGATAATCTTTGTCACAATGTGATGGTGGACCATGGTTGACCATGATTGGTTTTATAAAACATGGTTGGCCACATTTGCATAATATTAAACCCAAGGGGAAAATATTATAAACTCAAGGTATATAAACCTGAAGATAAATTATTATAAATACTAAAATAAACATGGTTGAACCCTTAGATTAACAAACCAAAGGGATTGATTTTATAAACCCAAGGTATTAATACTAAAACCCCTAAGGATTGATATTATAAACCCAAGGGATTAATACTGAAACCCTAAGGGATTATGAACCCAAGGGAATAATATTAAACCCAAGGGATTAATATTATAAATCTAACTTATATAAACACTAAGATAAATATTATAAACACTAAAATAAACATGGTTGACCATCATTTATTTTCATATTGAGACAATCCTTATTACATGTGACGTTGGGCCATGGTTGACCATGCTTTACCATGATAGATTTTCATATCGAGAGAGTCTGTGTCACAATGCAACATTAGAGCACGGTTGATTTTCATATTGAGACAATCATTGTCACAATGCAACGTTGGACCATGGTTGACCATTGTTGCATAATGCTAAACCCAAGGTATATAAACCCTAAGATAAATATTATAAACACTAAAATAAACATGGTTGACCATGTTTTATTTTCATATTGAAACAATCCTTGTCACAATGCAACATTGGACCATGGTTGGCCATGCTTTTCCATGATTGATATTCATATCGAGCGGATCTTTGTCACAGTGAGATGTTCGACTGTGGTTGACCATGGTTGCTTTTCATATTGAGACAATATTTGAAACAATGCAACATTGGACAAAGATTGACCATGGTTGTATTATAAAACATGGTTGGCCATGATTGACCATGGTTGATCATGATTGATATTATAAACCAAAGGGAATAATAAACCCTAGGGATTAATACTAAAAACCCAAGGAAATAATATTAAACCATAGAAATATGAACCCTTGGATTAAAAAACTCATGGGATTTATATTATAAACCCAAGGGAATAATAAATCGAAAGGAGTGATATTATAAACTCAAGGGAATAATAAACCCAAGGTAATAATATTAAACCCTAGGAATATGAACCCTTAAATTAATAAACACATGATTGATTTTCATATCAAGACAATCTTTGTCACAATGCGACATTTGACCATGGTTGATCATGGTTGATTTTCATATTGAGACAATCTTTGTCACAATGCGACATTGAACCATGGTTGATCATGATTGATTTTGTAAAACATGGTTGACCATGGTTGGTCATGATTGACCATGATTGAGCATCGTTGACCATGATTAATAATATAAACTCAAGGGAATAATAAAATCTATATGAAAAATGAACAATATTCATGCTGAAAAACATGCATGTTGAAGAAAAATATGCATGTTAAAATTTGAAAAATGGAGTATGCATGTTTCCATTAATGTATAATTATATTAATTGTACATATATAAATGTTGAAAAGTAGTATGCATGTACAAAAATTTGAAAAATGTATAGTGTGCATGTTTCCATTACTGTATAATTATATTAACTGTACATATATAAATGATCAGATAAAACCCTTCACCAGTGGCCCCAACCGTTGTTAAAACAAAAGCCTCTCTGTTGATGTAAAAGTAAGAACTGAGACACAAGTTTAACCATACATGCGTATTAAAAATTATTACATCAACTACATAAAGGAAAATGCACAACATTCCAATGTTAAAATAATTTAACAACATTGGAACCTACCCCATAAATGTATTGCATAGACAAATTTATTTGACAGATATGAAAACTATATTTTGTAGCCAAGAAGTGCACACAACTCAGTTTAGTTTAATGAGCTAGTAAAGATCCGTAACCTAGAAATAGATTCCATAGTTAAACTAATTATTTAAAAACTTACAACAAGCCTATTTCATAATAAAATATTAATTAAAATTAATTCATAACATTAATAATATTAAATATTAAAAATATATTAATATATTAATTATATATATAAATTAATGTTTTAATTAAACTACTTATATATCAATATTTTGTTTAATATTTCAATTCATCAAAATATTATATATAACATTAAATTAAATTATTAAATTATAGCATTTAATAAATTAAATTATTATATATAATATTTATTTAATAATTATTAAATTAAAATTAATTAAATGAAAACTTCAAACCCTAAACAAAATAAAAATATATTATATATAACATAAAATTATATTATATTAAAATAAATTAAATTATGACATTTATCAAATTAATATTATTATATATAAAGTTTATTTAATAAAAATTAAATTAAAGTTAATTATTTATAAACAAAATTTAAAATTTACATTTTAGCTTTTAAAAACTCATTATAGCTTTATTTCACATTATAGCTTTGTTTCACATTATGCAAATCATTTTATTTTAAAAACAACCTTATGCATGTGTTTGTCGATTAATGCCTATCAACATTATGTTAATGATCAATTTTACTCTGAAAATTTGGTTGTGCGGTGTGCAAGATATGAATTGTTACGACCTAAGTTTTAATAATGAAATACTATCAAAGATTAAAAAATGGGGATTGAAATATTGTTTTAAAGGGTCAAAATTTTTTGATTAAAAATATTGTATTTATTATACTTATATATATATATGATGGTGGTGGTGGTTAATGTTCATTGAGACCAAACTTTGATTTATTAGACTTAAAAAAAATGAATTATTTAATTTGTTTTAAAATTGTACTCCTATACTCAAAGAGCTTGGAGAGAAACGTCATGAACTCACTATAATTTTGACATGTTAAAAGGTTAGGAAGGTTGGTATTGTAACAAAGATTTTGAGACTGAGATCTAATGTGGGTGTACGGAGGGCACTCTAAGAGGAAGTGATTTCATCCTCAATGTTCATATTCTCACGGAGATGGTAGATCCTTTCCACCCATGGTGTTTTAGGAACTGCCCAACGACTTATTTCACTATGAAGCTCATGAGAGTTTGTTTTTATCTTGGCTATGTTAATTTTTTTCTTCGAGCTAATTAAAACAGAGAGATACTTTTGATCTTCTAAAGTAGGGTTGATGACCTCCTTATAATATCTTAATTTTTTTTAGCCTCTAAATCTTTTTCGCATCACATTTTCTCTTTAAACTTAAAAGTAACAATATTTTTAATGTTATTAATATTTTGCAATGCAACATTTTTGTTAAATTATTTCGAACCGCTTCAAAAATATTCTATTGCATATAATTATTACAATTTTTTTTTTAAATATTTACTATAGATCACAAACTTCTAAAATTTCTAATGCTTCCATGAATTTTAGTAGTCATCGTTGTAGTCAAAGTCCGATCGACCATGATTAAATGTACCAAGGAGTAGGTGGTGCCTCACAATCATACATGGCGAGTATAGGTGATGCTTAAAATTGGGGACAGTGAGCACAGGGCGAGCCTTATTTCAGCTGCCATAGGCCCATTAATGCGGCCCAGGCAGCTGATGCCCGCCGTCGGATTAAAGCACACGATCATCCTGGGGCGGGCATCAGCTGCCTAGGCCGCATTAATGGGCCTATGGCAGCTGAAATAAGGCTCGTCGTGAGCACAGTGGTTGAAACATTCAATACATCTACTTTCGGATTTCTCGGGGCCATGGTGCAATCTTTGAACTTGTGTAACTTCTCTACTGGGCCAAAGAAGAAGATGAATGAGGAGGCCTAGGCTTCCCCACATATTTCAAAGTCCTCTTTCGCAAGTCAATTGAACTGACAGCTTTTAAATCGTTTCAATTTCTTTTTGAACAAATCACAACTTTATATTCCCCCTCACACGAAGATTCCATTCATTTAAATAAAAATTAAAGATTAACAAACCTCCAACCACCCTGAGTTGAAATAAGAACGCCTACTACGAAAAACAGAAAAGTCTTCACTTGTGAAAGCAACATAAGGCAAGAGCCTAATAAAGCAAATGGGAGAGTCTTAAAGTTGATGGACTACAATAAATCAACCCTGACAAAGTCAAGTCCTCCATTATTGATATTACTATATAAATAGCTTTTCTTAATGACATTACAATATAAAAAAATATTCTATAATATAAATAAATCTATAGTTATATTTGATTTATAATTAAATTGTTTTAGGGATTTATTTTAATGAGTTGTTTCACTTGAATATAAAATAATCAAATTAATTTGGAGAATGACTTTAATACGGTTGTCTCTTTAAAAAAAACTTAAAAAATAAATGTTTTCATAACTATAAATATTAAATATAAAAATAATATTTATTTATTTAATGTTAATGAGAAACTATTTATCTTAATAACACTTTAATATTAAATATAAAAGCAATTTAAGCATAATCTAGGGAATGCCATGGTAGAATCAGGTGATCCCTACTGTTGAGAAGGTGTTACCCTTAGGGTGACATGTGGACTTGGGATGTCACATCAACTACCAAATCTTAATTATATGTCTAATTTGACATGACATAAATGGTGGAATCCTCAAACGGCTCAAATTTGGCAGAGCAGACACAACTTCGACAAAAGTTATCGTCAGATTTCTCATAACAAGTAGAGTATGTTGGTAACCTAAAAAATGGTGTTCAAAATAGAAGAAAAAAACATAATTTTATGACCCCCATCTCCTGAAGGTGACTTAGGAGGTCAGATGTGCTACAACTATGTAATCTAACAATATCACTTGATCATGGTTTTCTTTACACATATTTGGACAAACTCATTCGAGCTCTGCATCAAAGATGAAGAGGCATAATTGGAACCTAAAGAGACATGGAGCCAGTTGACTCATTTTGAAGAAGTTGGATTTTCAATAAGTGTAGGAATAAAGATGATGGTAACTATTAGTGTTGATTTGGTGAAAAACTATAAATTCAATCGTGTTGTGATTCAGTTTTGTATCCTATACTAAAGCATTAATTTCCAAACTTAATTTTTTGCATATATTTTGTATAGTAAGTATTGAGAATGAGTATAATTATTCTATATTTATGTAATACACCTCTCCTAATCCCAACCCACAATCCTAGTTAGAAGGAGGTGGTTACTATGCTGACCCAAGATCTAAGGTAGCGTTATGGAAAAGCGGTCTCAAAATTTTGATCTTTTTCAATGTCCTTAAAACTTAATATGGTTGAGTTCATCACATTCATCTCATCGAGACAATTTTGGCGATACAAATTATGGATCGAAATTTATGGCCACTTAAAGTTTTAAGCCATGTCATCAATTCGTCTAGGTGGCATCCACATGGTCCCCAAGTGGCACCCATGTGGTTGTCCTAGTTAGCCTCTCACCGCCACTTGGCATTAGTGTATAGGATGTCAACCCATACTTGACCTTGGTTCATTTAAAATAAATATATGTGTGTCCATACACATAAACCACCCTCTCTTATGTAAGCAAAAAAACCAACTATAGCCACATCACCCTGGAAGAAACTCTTCTCGGAGGTTTGAGTTGAGCGTTACTGCATGAACTTCTGATATCTTCGAGAAAAACCCATCTCAAAGAAAACTCAATCTCAAGAGAAACTCTTCTCAGCGACACTAAATCGCGGAGAAAAATCCCTTGGAGAATATTCTTACTCGATGGAAATATGCAATGGTCCACTCCCACCACATCATCTCGAAGGAAACTACCTCAGTGGAAAACCTTTCTTAGAGGAAAGTTTTTCTCAGTGGTAACCTTTCTTTGCAATAAACTACCTTGGAGGAAACCCACTTCGGAGGAAACTCTCTTGGAGGAAACTCTGAGAGACTAAGCATTAAACCACTAAGTCTGAGAAATTTGTCGGCATTTGACAGAAAATCATCAGTTAAGAGGCTAATAATATTCATCATCAAGGGGTTGACAAATCAAGGTGCTAGGACAAAAATTTAAGTACGAGAGCTAATGAAAATCCATTTTCTATCTTGTAACAAAACCTATTGGAAAAAATGATCTTGGAGGATTAGAAAGGAGTGGAACTACAATAATATTTGAGATCTAAGATTCCTATATCTCAGTCACCAGCAAAAGGTCATATAGGCTGGAGTCTTAAGGACTTCGAGAGCTAATAACAAAGGAACCATGCTTGCATAGTTAATCATTGCATTTATGAATACTTAACCTATGCCTCAGCTGTAATGATTCTATAAATGTTTGAGCCTAATCTAGGACTCGTCCCATCTCCCAAGGTTGTTATTGGGCCCACATAAGCTATCTCTTCTCATCTTTTCCCATATTGGTCTGACCCCTTGGCTTGTGTCCCATTTACATATATTTATATATTGACATATTCATAGCTTTGTTATTTCTTTTGAGATTAGTCTATTATGAATCCCAAGCATGGTATACATTTCTATGATAAATTCATTCATAAGGCATAATTCTACCCATTTCCAATTACTCGGGAAATTTATACAACATTTTAAAGACTTAAGATATGTAAGCAACATTTCAAAGGCTAAGGAGACTTAGGTAGCCTTTCATACCTAGGTCAATAATAGATTCATATACATGTATACTTGGAGAAGCTACATACAGACCACTAGACTCAAATCCTAACCTCATATTTACATGAAAATCATTTTAATGACAAGGACTCTCCCATACATTTTATGCAATTATTCAGATTAGTTTCAAGTCCACAACTAATCATAGTAAAAAAAGTATTTCCCTAAGAAAATTTTCATAGAGTAGTCATATTCCTTATTTATGATTGACGCCCCAAATTCATATTACAAATAGAACATTCAACCAAGACAATCACATGTACACAAAATTTACACAAAAGAAGAAAAAATTTGATACGTATCTTATGTAGCAAAAAAAATTTCCAACTAAGAGTAGGACTTTGACTCTCCACCTAACCATAGACAAGCTACAACCACTCTCACTTGTATTTGTCAACTTTGAGTCAGATTCCAAAGCTTAGGTGGAGTGCTTCCAAGAATTTTTAACCATCAAAACAACTGAAACAAGATTCTACCAAGCCACACTACCTTCACCCACCATTTATACTCATCACCATTCTCATTTTGTAGGCATATTCAAATTCATGTCGATATATTACAATATAGAGAACTATAACCAACTTTTGGGAGAAAAAAGTCCTCAATAAACAAGGTTAATCAGTGGTTAAACTACTAATTAGTAAATAAATCACTTCTCCGGGTGGTTCCTTAGTGATTCAAGCACCAAAGATTTAGCCTTTAGCAAACTCTTGGTGATTCATTAGTCCTCACAAATACCTAAGTGATTCTTCCTAGTCTAGCAGGTTCATCAATCCAAAAGCTTTCAGTGGGTTCTTTAGCTCCACTGACAAGCCACTACCCTCTACTATGTTTATGCCCAACCAACCTCTATGAGGGTTCTTCATCTTATTTTTAAAATTTTCCAACGCTTAACAAAAATAACTCTCTATGTTGTTCTCTGCACTCATCGACAACAATAACTTGATGCTTCTTTCCTACGATCTTCCACATTTATGTGTTCCAAGAAGTTCACTCCCTTTACATAAGCATGTGTGTGTATCCCTTAGAGAGAGAGAGAGAGAGAGAGAGAGAGAGAGAGAGAGAGAAAGAGCTTCTATCAATGGGTGAATAATATGCTTTTCCTCCTCCTCTTTTCCAAAAAATAACAACCCCCCTTCTAAATGATTTCATAGCAATCAACCTTGTGAACAACACAACTCATGTTACCTTAAAAAATATTCTTGTTCTTTGCTTGTTAATGGATCCAAAGGGAACATGCCCTTATCCCTTCATTCAGTTAATTTATAGCATAGTTAGCCCACTCACCCAACCAGGAGTGATATTTAAAATAAAAATTCCCTCAAGATATATCCTACCTCAAACAATGGAATCAGTGTCCCTCTCTGAACCATTCCAAAATAATTACAATTGTTTACAACATAGAAATATTAACTAGTGGATGTCACAGTCCCCTCCCCCTTAAGGGGAACATCATCTTTGATGTTCAATAACCATAAAAAAAACAAGCATGGTTGATATGGAGATTTATACAGAGAACTTCGTACAAGAATTATAAAGTATTTACAATTTTCTTTACTCAGAAAATAAGAAAGGATATGTTTCCCTCATCTAGTCAATGATTTCATATGTGGCTTCCTCAGGCCCAAAGTGCCTCCACTTCACTTTGACTTTCTCTATTACTCAGTTCTAGAGTGTGAGTTTCCTTCGATTCAGGCTGCATAGAGGTTCTGGCTAGAATTTTCCCTCCATTTCCACCTAAAAAATTGTCCAATAAATAACATAATTAGTTTCATGTACATATATTTTAGGAAATGAAACATGGAAAATAGCATGGACCTTTATTGATGGAGGTAATTCTAATCTATACGCCACTGACCTCATTATTTCAAGGATCTCAAGAGGACCACAGAATTGTGATGCCAGCTTGGCACATGGCCCAATATTCAAGGAACTTTTCTCGGGTATAACTCTCTAGTAAAAAGGTTCCCAAAAATGGAACTCCTTATGCAACTTATGCTAATCCGCATGGATTTTTTGCCTATCCTGTGCCACATTTAAGTTCTTCCTATTGATCTACATTTTTTGCTCCATTTATTTTAGTGTATCAGGCCCAGTAAGTACCATGTTCATTGGATTACTCTAGCTAATAGGAGTATTGCAACTCCATCCATAAAGTGCCTCGAATGGGCTCATCTTTAGATATTCTTGGTATCCATTATTGTATGTGAATTCCACAAGTGGAAGGTACTATTCCCACTTCCTTGGCTTGTCCATCACATACATCGTCAACATGTCTTCAAGGATTCTATTTTTCCTCTCTGTTTTTCCATCCATCTGTGGATGATAATCTTTACTGAAGGCCAATTTTTTCCCCAAGCCTGAAAATAGTTCCAAAACATAGAAGCGAACTTGGCATCTCTATCTAATATAATATTTTTGGGAACTCCATGCACTATTCTCATTTCCTTTGTGAAGACTTGTGCCACTTCATTGGCTGAATTTGTAGATTTAACAAGCATGAAGTGAGCCGCATTGCTCAAATTTTCAACCACGACCATGATTGCATCATGTTGTATTGGGGTATTTTGGATCCTTGTAATTAAGTCCATGGAGGTCGCTTTCCAATTCCATTTTAGAATATGAATAGGTTGGAACAAACCTGTTCGATGTTTACATTCAGCCTTCACCTAATTGAATTCTATGCATTTAACAATAAAAGATGCTACTTAATTTTTCAAAGTATTCCAATAATATCACTTTTTGATGGTTGTGAGAGTATTTTTGTATCCCGGGCAAACGAAATACAACTTAGTATGGGACTCTCTCAATATGAGCCTCTTTAATTCATCATTGTTTGGCACATAGATTATATTCTTGAATCAAACCAAGCCATCACCTATGATATGACATTATTCATTTTTTCCACCCTCGCCATCTTGTTGTAGTATTTCCTTTATCTGATAATACTTCTCATCATTATTCCCTACATGTTTGACCCACTCTTATAGTTCCATTCCATAAAAAATTACGGCTACTAAATGATTAAATTTCACCCTCCTGCTAAGTGAATCTTCTACTATGTTCTCCTTACCTTTCATATGTATGTTTTTCAAAATCAAATTTGTTGAGAATGGATAGCCATTGAGCTTCCCTTACATTTAACTTTGGTTGTTCAAATAAATACTTCAACCCTCCATGATCAATTATTAGGGTAAATTTTCTACCAAGAAGGTAGTGTCTCCACATATTCAGTGCATGGATGATGGAAACAAATTCCAGATCATGAGTTACATAATTCTTTTCATAATCATTTAGATTTTGGGACTCTTAGCACACCACCTGTCCTTCCTACATCAATACCACATCGAGTCCCTCCTTGTAGCCATAAGTGCATACAATGAAATCATTTTTAGGATTTTTTATCTTTAATACTAATTCATTGGTCAACACGTGCTTCAACTGATCAAAGCTTGTTGTGCAATCAATTATCCATTCAAATCTCTTCCCTTTATTGTGCATAGCAGTAATTTTGAAACCAATATTGGAGAACTTTTTATTAAACCTCCTATAATATCCAACCAGTCCCATATATGACCTAACTTCAACGAAATTTTTAGGTGTTGGCCATTCCATGATAACTTTGACTTTCTGTAGGTCCAGTGCTACTCCCTCACTTGAGAGAACGTGTCCCAACTAATGAATCTATAACTCAAATAAATTGCATTTACTAAAGTTTATGTAAATCTTATGCCCTCTTCTCAATTTCAATACTACTACCAAATTCTCTTCATGCTCCTCCTTGGTCTTTGAGTAAACCAAAATGTCATCCACAACGTCTATGGAAGCTTATCCAAATAAAGGTTTGGTATGTTGTTCATAAGGCACATAAAATTTATAGGTGTGTTGGTATGTCCAAAGGGTACTACCACAAATTCATAATGTCCATACCTCGTTCTAAAGGTTGTTGTATGGATGTCCTCATCCTTTATACGCACCTAATGATAGCTTTACCATAAATAAATCTTGGAGAATATTGTTTCTCCTCTGAGTTGGTCAAATAAATCATCAATTTGTGGAAATAGATATTTTTTCTTGATGGTCACTTTATTCAATAGTCAATAATCAACGGAAAACCTAAGTGTACAATCCTTCATATTTATGAATAGGACTGGGGATCCCCATGGACACACACTTGGCCTTATGTAACCCTTATCCAACATATCTTTGAGTTGTAGCTTTAGCTCCACAAATTATAGAGTGATCATTCTATACAGTACCTTTGATGTTGGATCTGCTCTTGGTATCAATTCTATTGATAAATACACCTCTTGATCAAGAGGTAAACCATGAATCTACTCAGGGAATACATCTTGGAATTTCTTTAGGATGGGATATTTGGTTCATATGCCACTTCCATTACTCTCAGCATTGTTATTGGCTCCAATTCTACTATACATTGACACAACCAATAAGATGCATCCCTTCCTCCCACTTCTCTCGGTGTGCATGGTTGAAATTACTCTCATTGATGAGCGTTTCAACTTTCCATGAAATAGTTTAGGTTCCCCGGCTTCATATAAGAAATCATTAGTATTTTCAAAGTATCCCACCTTGGGTCGGTGCACATATAACCAATTCTTTCCCAAAAATGTGCTATTTTCTCCCAATAGTAGCACATTGAGGTCTGCCATAATGGGAATTCCATTTAATTCAATTGGGAAGTCCTTCACTAAATGCTCGACCCTCTTACTTATCCTTGTGGGTAATTGATTTAGCCAATATTAATCATGTGGTTCTTGGTTAATTTGGAATCGTTTCACAAGCATTGGGCTAACATAGCTATAATTAGAACCATATTAAATCAAAATATAATTAGTTTTATTGCAAATATTACCTTCCATCTCAATTATGGAAGCCTCATGGTATGCTTTTCAGTTGTCTAGTGTCATGTATATCCTGGTCATACCACATGCCACATCTCCCATAGTTTTCACTTCATGTGCATTGTACAGACGTCAGCATGTTTATGCTATGGGCACTCCTTCCTTAAATGATTTTCTCCACATGTCTAACACTTGTATGGGCCCTTATTGTAACTCTTGGCTCCTTCTTGAGTAGAAAGGTATTTTCCTACAATATTGAGCCCTCGTTGAATCTCTTGAGTAGCAGGGGAAGTATGTGATTTACTAATCATTTTTTTCCTTTTTCCTTTAATATGGAATTTTTTTTAGACTTCCAAACATATTTAAACTTTTGCATGCGCTTGGATTGAGCATAGTAGGGTTTCAACTTTTTAATGGCATCATTTAATGCCTGACGCTCATGGATCTCAATTTGATCTATGAATGATAGAGGCAACCCATTAATGAACCTTTGAACTTTTTCCTTCTCATCCTTAAGATATGGAACAGATCTCAGCAATTTCAAAAACTTAGTGATGTATTCTTCATCCGACATTGGTCCTATTATGAGGTCATAAAATTATTTTGTCTTGGCACCATATTAGTTGTCTAATAAATATTTTCCTTTGAAGAGAATTTTAAATTAATTTTAATTCAAGCCTTCTTCATTTATGCCCTGTACATTCATCAAATCTTTGCACCATATTTCATTTTTTTCCTTTAGACTATAGGTGGCTACCCTTGCTTTCATGTTCCCACAATAGTTATGGATTCTAAAGAACTTCTTCATTCCAGGCAGCCAAGATTCTCCATCTTCATATTTATTATTCCTTCCATTAAATGTGGGTGGTTTGGCCTTCTTAAATTCCTTTGGAACATTGCGCTTTTATCTCCTTCTCTAATTATTATGATGATAATGGTGCCTCCTTGTAGTAGAAATAGGATTTTTACAATAGTGATGCCCATAAGTGCTAGATATTCTCTCAAGGGTACTCAATGTTTCATTCCCTCTCATTGTGTATTCACTTTCTTTTATGTGCCTCTTCCTAGACCTGCTACTATCTACCTCATTTCTTTTGTCTTATTTTTTAAAAGGGATCATCCTATCTCTATGACTAGCTCCCAACTCATGTTGCCTCTCATTTGCAAGTCTGAGAGGATTTGTAGTATGACTGAATTTACCTTAGCTTTCCTTTCCTGAGCCCTTTTCGGCCTTTCATTATCATCTTTTTACTTTCTCATCTTGATCCTTAGGCTCCTTAAGGTATCCATTAATCCTAGATACTTTTACCCTCCCCCTTGGCTAAGTGATCTTTCTTCTTCATTGTCCTTGATTCTTCATGTTTATACTATGATTGATCAGAGTTATATTGCACCGTCCCTATGCTCATCTGTTAAATTCTTATTGTCTTCTTTGTTGTACCTTATTTTCTAGTGGGCGGACCTGCCCATGGTTTTGTGCATGGGTTTGGACATGGTTTGGGGGCATGATGGTTTTCGACCCCTGGTATTTTGTAGATCTGGTCAAGGGAACTAAAATTATGTTCTAATCTAGGGTTAATGGATTGGGATTTATGTATGCTTCGGCATGTATATATATGTGTTGTAACACTAAAAGGAAAATAATGAAAAATCAAGCTGGTCATCCCAATTTGGGATCCATGGGAAAATCTCTGTGTTTATCTATTTTATGTTTTATGCTCTTGCTATTTTTTATTTTCTTTTTTTAAGATTCGTTTGCAAATAATTTCTGTACAGGGTTAAAACCTACATTCTTATCTTATATTATGTGCTATCACACACACACAACTGTTAGATTTAAACAAAATTTAAGCACATGAAAAATGTTATCACCTTGGCTCATTGCTGGAAATTTTTCGGTGTAAGGCTAATTGAAAAATAAATTGCAAGTTAGCACAAAAATAATAATAAAATCATATCAATCATTAGTACCATAATAAATACTCAAATAACAAGGTAAGCACATCACTCATACGTGAAATCAAGCAATCAAAAACCAAATTTTAACACTTCAATTTTTGTTTTATCCATTTTCTAAAATTCAATTGTGAAACTTGCTTTGCTCTGTTTACTCTGTAATAGAGTGCCAATTCATTACCAAGGGATTTAGAAGGATGTATTCATTATTTTTCAATGATAGAGCCCATCTAGTCCAAGTGTATAACCTAGAAGCTTTTATACCACTCTATAACACACCCACTCCTAATCCTAGCCCACAACACCGATTAGAAGGAGGTGGTTACTATGCTGACCCGAGATCCAAGGTAGCATTATGGAAATGGGGTCTAAAAACTTTATCATTTTTTGACATCCTTAAAAATTAATATGGATGAATTCATCGCATTCATCTCTTCGAGACAATTATGGCAATATAAATTTTGTCCCAATCCGACCTCTGGATCGAACGTTATGGCCACTTAAAGCTTTGAGCCACATCATCAATCTACCATGGGGTACCCACATGGTTTTCCCAGTTATCCTCCTCACCACCACTTGGCATTAGTGTATATTTTTTCGACTTGTTCATGACTCTCTCTCTCTCTCTCTCTCTCTCTCTCTATATATATATATATATATATATATATATATATCACCCTCTCTTATGTAAGGGAATGACCCACTACATCCATGTCACCCTAAAAGAAAATCTTCTAAAAGGAAACAATCTCATAGGTTTGAGTGGAGTGTCACTGCAATAACTTCCAAGATCAAAGATTTAGAGATCTTGGAGAAAACTCATCTCAAAGAAAACTCAACCTCGAGAGAAGCTCTTCTCAGTCAAACTCCAACATGAAGAAAATTGCTTCTCAAAGAAAATTATTTCTTGGAGGAAATACATGTTCAGGCCAACTATCGTCATGTCATCTCAGAGGAAGCTAACTTGGCTAAAAAAATTTCTTGGAGAAAAGTTTTTCGCGATGATAAAATTCCTGAGAGGAAACACTCTCGGAGGAAAATCTAAAGACTAAGAATTGAACAGCCGAGACTAATAAATTTTCTAGAAATTGATGAAAAAGCATCAATTAAGTGATGGACAATATTCACCATCACAAGATTGAAAAATCGAAGTGTTGGGATGGAAATATAAGTACAAAATATGATATAAACCCTTTTTATGTCTTGGAACAAAACCTCTTGGACAAAACAATCTCAAAGGATTAGAGATGATTGGCACTGCAATAACTTGAGATATCTAAGATTTTGAGATCTCGGTCACCTGCGAAAGGTCATATGGGACAGAGTCTTAAGGATACTGAGAGATAATAGCAGAGGGACCATGCTTTCATAGTTAATCATTGTTTCTATGAATACTTATCATATGCCTTAGTTGTGGTGGTTCTACAAATTTTTGAGCCTACTCTAGGACTTAGTCCATCTCTCTTAAGGTTTTTATGGTGCCTACATGGAACTATCTCTTCTACACTTTTCCCATCTTGGTTTGTCCCCTTGGTTTTCATCCCATTTATGTCTATGCTTATTCATGTCTATGATATGATTGATCAGAGCTATATTGAACCATCCTTATCCTCATCTCTTTAATCCTTAGCATCATCTTGTCTTATATTATGTGTTATCACACAAACACACACACATAACTATGAGATTTAAAAAAAATTCAAGCACATGAAAAATATTATCACCTTGGCTCATTGTTGGAAATATGTCAGTGCAAAGGTTTTTGAACAATACATTGCATGTTAGCACATCAATAAAAATTAAATCATATCAGCCATTAGCACCATGCTACATAGTCAAACCACAAGGTACATACATCACTCATACATGAAATCAATCAATCACATACTGACTTTTAACACTTAAACATTTTTTTTATCCATTTTATAAAACTCAATATTGTACTTGATTTTCTTTGTTAACTCTATAACATAGTACCAATTCATTCCCAAGGGTTTGGGAATACCCTAGCCATTATTTTTCCATGATATAACCCATCCAATCCAAGTGTAGAACATGGAAGCTCTTATACCACTTTGTAACACACCCCCTCCTAATCCCACCCCACAAAACCGATTAGAAGGAGGTGCTTACTATGCTGACCCGAGATCCAAGGTAGCATTATGGAAATGGTGTCTAAAAATTTCTATCTTTTTAAACATCCTTAAAACTTGACGTGGATGACTTCATCACATTCATCTCATCAAGACAATTCTGGCGATATAAATTTTGTCCCATTCCCACCTCCAAATCGAAATCCATGGCCACTTAAAGTTTTGGGCCATGTCATCAATATTCCACATGGTCCCCACATGGCCATCGTATTCAACCTCCTCGCTCCCACTTGGCATTAGTTTATATGTTTTTGACCCATTCATGACCTAGGGACATTATATAAGTATTTTTGTGTATAAAATTTCCTCTTTTTCATAAGCACAATGGCCCACTACAACCGCGTCACCCTGGAAGAAACTCTTCTCGGAGGAAAAAATTATTAGAGGTTTGAGTGGAGAGGAAATGTAATAAATTCCAAGATCCGAGATTTTGATATCTTGGATAAAAACCCATCTCAGAGACAGCTCAACGTAGGGAGAAACTCTTATCAGCAAAACTCCATCATGGGGAAAACTCCCTCTCAGAGAAAACTATTTCTCAGAGGAAATATGTGCTCAGGCCTACTCTTGGCATGTCATCTTGGAGGAAACTACCTCAATAGAGAATATTTCTTGGAGGAAAGGTGTTCTTGGTGATAAATTACCTCAAAGGAAACAAACTCTGAGGAAACTCCAAGAGACTAAGCGTTGTACCACCAAGACTGGTAAATTTTATAGTGGTTGATGGAAAAGCATCAGTTTAGAGATGGAGAGTATTCACCATCATGGGGTTGAAAAATTGAGGTACTAGGATGGAAATTTAAATACGGAAGATGACAAAAACCCCTTTTTATTCTTGGAAATGAACCTCTTAGGAAAAAAAATCTCATAGGATTAGAGAGGAGTGGCACTAAAATAACTTACGAGATCTGAGATTTTGAGATCTTGGTTATTATAACAAGGCCATATGGGTCTGAGAGCTAATAATATAGGAATTTTTCCTACATAGTTAATCATTTTGTTAATGAATACTTAGACTATGTCTCACCTATGTTGGTTCTATGAGCGTTTGAGCCTTCTCCGGGACTCAACCTGGCTCGCTTAAGGTTTTTATAGGACCCACATGGAACTATCTCTTCTAAGCTTTGCTCATATTGTTCTAGCCCCTTGGATTGCATCCCATTTACATATATTTATGTATTTACGTATTTATAGCTTCATTATTTTCCTGATCTTATTATGTTATGAATCTCAATATTGGTAGACATGCCTATGATAAATTCATTCATAAGGAAAAATTATACCCATTTAAAATTACTTAGGAAACTTAAACACATTTAAAAGACTCAGGATACTTAGGTACAATTGCATATAATTAGGAGACTTAGGAAGAATTTAAAATAATCAGGAGACTTAGGCATCCTTTCTGACCTCGAGCAATAATATATTCATATATGTGTGTGTGTGTGTGTGTGTGTGTGTGTATTCTTAGAGAAGCTACATACATGCCACAGGAATCAAATACCAAGCTCATATTTAGACAAAAAATATTTTAATGACAAGGACTTTCCCATACATTTTAAGCAACTATTAATACTATTTTCAAATCCACAACTAATCACACGAAAATAAGACTTTTCCCAAGAAACTTTACATGGAGTAGTGGTACTCCTCATTTATTATTGATTCCCAAAATTATTATTATGAATACAACATTCAACCAGTACAATCAAATTTACATGACATTTAAACAAAAGAAGACACAGTTAGGTACTTATCTTATGCAACAAAAATATTTGTGATCTGAGAGCGGGTATTTGACTCTCCACCAAACCATAGAGAATCTAAAACCACTATCACTTGTAGCTATCACCCTCGAGATAGATTCCAAAACTTGGGGTGGAGTGCTTTTGAAGTTTTTAACCAACAAAAAAGCCGAAACAAGATGCCACCAAGCCACACTACCTTCACCCACCATCTATACTCATTACTATTATCATTTTTCACATATTCACATTCATTCCAACATATCACAATACAAAGAAATATACTCCACTTTCGGGAGAAGAGAGTCCGCAATAAGAAATGTTCATCAGTGGTTAAGCTACTAATGGATAAATAAATCATTTCTCTAGGTGGTTCCATAGTGATTCAAGCACTAGAGCTTCAGCCCCAAGGAAACACCCGGTGATTCATCATCGCTCACAAACACTTAAGTGATTCTTCCCAGTCTAACAGGTTCATTAATCCACAAGCTTCAAGTGGGATCTTCAACCCCACCAAAAATCCATTTCCCTCTATAATGTTTATGCCAAGCCAACCTCTAATAGGGTTCCTCAGTTGGTTTTTAAAATTTCCCAATGCTTAACAAAAAAAAATATCTATGTCGTTCTCTTAACTCATGCACAACAATAAATTGATGCTCCTTTCAAGAAATCTTCCACACTTCTCTGTTCCAGGAAGTTCACTCCCTCTGTGTATGCCTACATATGTATCTTCGAGCAAGAGAGAGAAATAAAATGTATCAAAGGGTGAATAATCTGTAGGTCCTCCTCCTCTTTTCCAATAACTAGTTTTCCTCCTTTTACATGATTGCACAACTGTCAAACTCGTGCAAAGTCCAACCCATGATGCCTTAATATTTTTATCTCATTATTTTCTTATTATTGGATCCAAAGGACACTTTCCCTCGCCCCTTCTTCTTTCTAGTTAATTTATGGCATAGCCATCCCACTCAACCAACTAGAACTAATATTTAAAACAACAATTCCCCCAAGAAATCCCCTACCTCAGGTAATGGAATCTGTCCCTCTTTTATCCATTATAAATAATTACAATGATTTACAAGAGAGAAATTTTAACCAAGGGATTACATAAATAACTTACATTTTTGGTCTATAATAGTGGGACATTATATCAATGTGATCCTTGGCACATCTATGTTCTGATAATTTTTTGCAAATCAAAATTGCATGAAGTGAGAAGGTTTATGGTTGGGTGCATTGTATACTAATTGTGCCACCACATTCCACATATTTATTTGATGTAATTTCAACCCAACCTATTTGAATTTCCCAAAATTAATGGAACTATTCTCTATAGCTCAATTTTATGCTTCAATTATCTAAGATCCCTTTAATATTTTCCTTGTAGCATAACACCCCTCCCTTTGATCCATAGGAAAGGGTATGATATTTCATAGGGCTCAAGGTTGTACAACAATAAGATTTGAACAGATGAGTTCAAGATGTCACTTGAAATAATTGAACCTGGGTGGGGAATGTTAGGTATGTGTTGGCATTGATGTCGAAGGAAGTGTCATGAAGTGGTAAGGATCAATTGGTTGCAGGAAGGTTGGTGAACAAGTGAAATTGGTGTTTAAAGGAGAATTATCTTTAGATAAATTTATGCCTTAGACATTCAACTCGTATTCTCTTGTAAACTTCTCATATGGATGGATCCCAAAAAATACTTTCCAACAGTATATGGAAGTATACATAAAGACCCCAAGGATCAAAAGTTATGAGAATATCAAACTTACATGCCAAGGGCAGAATAAGTCAGTCTATTTTGTCATTTAGACTAGAATTCTATCATACTAGAAGTAAATTAGAATATAATTCTATTAGATTGGAAGTCGATTACACTGAAAGTCTACTTTTTCATTTAGAACAAAAGTATAATTCATCGGTCTAAGTCTAATATACCCGACTAGACCAAAAGTCTGAATTTTGTCAGTCTAGACCAAAAGTCTGAAATTCATCATCCTAGACCAGAAGTATAAAATTTTCCAGTCTATAATATAAGTCTAATTTTTATAGTTTAGACCATAAGTCTATTAGTTAGTATAGACTAATTTAATGGTCTATTTGGCATTTTTTGCTAAATTTGGCAATTTTTTAAAATTAGAACTGCAAATAAAGTCACTACTAGAACCTATAACTTACCAAAATCATGAACATTGGTAGATTAACTCAAAATTTCAACTTGTAGTAGTAGATCGCAGATTGAATACTACAATAACACATCAATATGACTTGAAAAAATTCAAATATAATTGAAAATTAAGAATTCATACATATTAACAGTTTAACTTAGCTAAAAAAAATCAGACCAAAATTATCAACTAAACAATTTTTATAATCATAATTGAATCAATAACACAATAATGGAATTGGAGAGTCGAGCAGTGGAATAAAAAAATAGAGAAGCATATTATATCAGTGTTGAAGGTGCTTTACAGTGATTTTTTGTGTGGAAAGATTGATTTAATGTTTATGAAATTGGATCCTTCATTATTTAAGTTTGAAAATGGTATGAAAGATGAATCAGGAAGGTCCAACAAGTTGTAGCTTGTGTTCTAGGGGTTGTACCTCCTTTAAGTAGTAGTTGATAAATTTGGGAGTAGTAGCTCCCTTTAGATTCGATCATGAGAAACCAACAAGTTTGAGCTTGCAGTAGTTTGAGGGTTGAAGCCTTCAAGTAGTTTGAAGCCTACTAGTTTGATGTAATACAAGTTGTAGCTTATAAATTGCATCATAATAAAAAAATTGGCAGTTTTCCTAGTTGTGTACCACCTCATATTATGTTGTCCTGATTTATAAGTCTATGGTCATTATTGTTGGTACCAAGTATTCTTTACTTTTTGAGAGAAAGTTTTAAAATTCTCACAATACTAATTCACCCCCCCCCCCCCTCAGTATTGTCCTAGTTTCTAACAATTAGTATTAGAGCCATGGTTACTTGAGGATCAGTTTAATAACTAGAAGAAATATTAGGGACAATGGAAAACCAAGAAGGAGGAAACACCAATAGGGAGCCTATGTTCAATGGAATGAACTATGTTTTTTGGAAGGTAAGGATGAAAACTTATATTTAATATCTTGGTGCATATGTATGGGAAACAATGGAAGAAGACTATAAAAACATCAAAACATGATTACTAAAGATCAAATAATTTAATTTACATGCAATTCCAAGGTCATGGATTGCACTATTGCAACGCAATATGGGACAAAACGAGCAGTGTCTATGAAAGTGAGAATAAGGTAAAGCAAGATAAACTCCAAGTATTTAGAATGAAATTTAAGTATTTGAGGATGCATGATTATGAAGATATTGCAAAATACTTTCTTAAAGTTGGTGAAGTAGTAAATAATATAATAGGTCTTTATGAAGAGCTTGTAGGTTTGAAGCCTATACAGAAATTATCTACAAATGAATCTTAAAAACAAAAAATAAACAATAGCGAGAGCATAAAACATAAAGCAAATATACACAGAGGTTTTCCCATGGATCCCAAATCGGGATGACCAGCTTGATTTTTCATTATATTCCTTATAGTGTTACAACACATATATATACATGCCGAAGCATACACAAACCCCAATCCATTAACCTTGGATTAGAACATAACCGTAGTCCCCTTGACCAGATCTATAAAATACCAGGGGCCGAAAAACCATCATGCCCCAAATCCATGTGCAAACCCATGCATAAAACCATGGGTGGGTCCGCCCACTGAAAAATAGGGTCCAAAATTTTTTCCCGGGGCACTACCTCGGACCCCAAACAAGGGGGGCTGCTGCTCCCACTTTTTTTTTTCTTTCCGCAGGGGGCCACAAGAGAGCTTAGTCATTAGCCTAGCTCTGCAACACCCAATGTTTCTCTACACCAAGAGAACTTCTGAGTGCTCACAGACTTTTTCAATGCATCTGCAACATTCTTCAAAGTGTCCACCTTTACCAGCAACACCCTTTTACCCTCAACCATATCTCTCACAAAGTGATATTAAACATCAATGTGCTTTTTCTTTGAATGATAAGCAGGGTTCTTAGCCAAGAAAATTGCACTTTGGCTATCACATTCTATCCTTATAGCTTGTTTCACCAACCCCATACTTGAACACAATCTTTGCAACCAAACTGCTTCCTTGCTCGCATGAGTGGTTGTCATGTATTCTGCCTCTGTAGTTGAAAGAGCCACTATAGACTGTCTTTTACTCATCCAACTGACTGCACCTCCAAATAGGCTAAACACATACCCACTTGTAGATCTTCTTTGGTCCAAATATCTAGCCTCGTCTGCATCAAAAAAACCACGAATGTCTAACACTCTTTCCAATCTTGGTCTTCCCTGGTAGCACAAGCCATAATCACTAGTGCCATGCAAATATTTGAAAACTCGCTTCACTGTTGTCCAATGCTCCTTTCTTGGGTTTGACATAAACCTGCTCAATACTCCCACTGCATGTGAAATGTCTAGTCTAGTACATACCATTGCATACATCAGGCTACCCACTGCACTTGCATATGGAACACGAGACATATCCTCCTCTTCTTCTTGTGTCTTGGGACACTGTTCAGCAGACAGCTTTGCACCTACAGGAATCAGAACATTCACCGGTTTACTATCATGCATATTGAACCTCTGCAATATAGTCTTGTTGGAACAAGGTCTCCTACAAAGCTGTGAATCTGGTCCATTTTGTGTATTTTTTATTATGTTTAGTCTAACACAGGGGTTTTGGGGTGGGTCAAAGCCCCTAATGCATTATAAACGGGTCAAGGGTAGACCAAGAGTCCGCAAACCACGGTTTGCAGACCATTGGATGCGTAGGCTAAAGTAGTATAAATAGTTGAACCTTTTTTATTCGATAGGTAGAGAATGAATAGAGATTGATGTGAAGTACGAATTACTAGATCTTGGGTTGGGTCGTTTGGGTTAAGACTCCTGCTGGCTATGTGCATGGAGATCCTTTGTCCTGTTGTGTGCGGACCCTGCTGGCTGTGTGCGGAGGTGGTATTCGGGGAATGTAAGAGGATTTTGATAAGTAATATATGTGAAGTATTGTTGAAACATATGATGTTGTCTGGATTTGTTCTGTTATAATTGATGTGAACTAATATTGTATAATTAAGCTACGAACTCGATTGTTTTATCTCTATGGTATGAAAGTATCTACACTTAGTATATTACTGTGATGTGACTGTTGCTGCACTTACTGATTGCATCTCTGTTAATGAACACAAACTATCTGTGTTGACAATATTGGGTGTGATTATGTTGTTTTATGGTTGTAATTGATGATACGCACGTGGAAGCGAACCTGTTAGAGAAGATTTGATAAGAACTATAGTCTGGTTACATTTTGGTACCCTATGAATCACCCTTATGTGTAGAACTGATCATTGGAGGCCTACGTTATTACCTACTCTCTCTCAAGGTGCGGAAACCTGGTTCCAGCACCCTCCCATACTACTTCAGGTGAGACTTTGACCTGCACAAGCGGGTCACTACCGAAAGGGCTAGTAGTATAGGGGTTTGTTGGAAAACCTTCACCTCCGAACTTGGGTCAGAACCCCTTGAGCCAACAAATGGTTTCGGTGCCAGGACTGGGAGCATTTTGAGGGAGAGATTTGGTCATTCCAAGGCCATATTGGAAGCCTGAAAAGAAAATAAATCAATGAATGATTTGAAAAACAAGTTCAGGAATTCGCAGTAAAAGAAACCCGTAGTAAGAATTTGACCACCGAAGAGTGGAAGAACAAGTTTATTTTCACGGAGATCTATGAGATCTTATTTGTAAAAATTGCAATCGAGCTCCAGGAGTGGCTCGCAAGGTGGGTCGAATTTCAAAAGTGTTGGAAAGACGAGGGGGTCACACAGTGGACCCCAGAATTGATTCAGTGGCTAGAGAAGACTGATAACTCCATCACTTACACGGTTGATCACTAGGTGGATAGTGTGCTAGGAGGTTTTGTGACAAATTTTTCCATCGATCAGTTCGTATCCTATTCTGAAGCAGAGCGATGGTTTTTCAAGGGTTTCCAGGGTAAGTTTCTGAAAAACTTACCATTATTTATCAAAATATTATTGTGCGAAAAGAGTATTATGTGTAGCCACACCAAGTGAATGACCTTTGATCTGGATGGAAGTACAACGCGAAGTGGCAAATACTATCAAACCAACCAAGAAGGAGATAGATCTATCTACAGTCCGGTAAGAGAAGCAGTTGCGCAGAGTCCTCCAGCCACACCACTTTCAAACCAACATAGGGGTAATAATTCACCTACACCTCCGCCACCACCGGAAGATGACATGGATGCGCATATGAAGTTACCTACCTTTAAGGGTGTGGGAGCTGAAGACATGGATCATTTCTGGTTTGTTGCAGAATCCGTATGGACTGCGCAGAATGTAGCTAGTGATGCGGTGAAAAGGGCACAGTTGTCCCTTTCCTTTGAAGGAAGAGCTTTGGACTGGTACATGGGATACATCGGCTAGCATGCGAATGCAACCATTGAAGATATTAATAACGTCTTAAAAGAACAGTTCAAGAAGCCTAAGTCCTACTCGCAAATAGTGGTGGACCTAAAGGATTTCAAGAAAGGGCCTTTTGAGTCTATGTGGGAGGTCAATCAGCGACTAAAGAAGGTGATCAGAGGAGGATTTTAGTATGATGATAGAAAACACATAGAATGGTTCATCGCCATGTTGTTTCCTCACCTGTGCATACCTGTGGGCCACCAAACTTTTGAATCGCAGGAAAAATCCTTGGAGGTCGCTATGAAGTTAGAATTTGTGCTCAAAGATGATACCCAGCTGGGCGTCCAACAGATCCAAGGACAATTGGAGGCGATGCACATGGAGATCCAGAATCTACAAAAGGAGCGAGGAGTAGAGGCTAGCCCTAAAATATGGTGCATACGATTCAGGACAAATGGTCACACCAAGGATAATTGTCTTCTGTTAGCAGACTATATGCAGGTCAAGGGACCTAGCCTGTTGCACCCTATGGAAATTGCAGGGTCAAGTGGGCCGGCACTATGGTGCGATGATTGTCGCGTTGTGGGGCTACACGACACAAACCACTACCCCCGCCTTGCTGCATATGTCCTAGAGGTAAAGCAGCAATGGTGCAGGTTTTGCAGGTCTGTAGACATGATGAGGAGAACTGATGAACTTATGATTTGATGATCGATCAAGGGAATCTCTATAGGGTATAGTCAGATCCGTCCTCGCCAAGATCCCTCTTGGGCATAAGTGGCTCCCCACGATCCGAATAGAAAATGGCATCAACCCATGGTATTCATCTACCCATGTTATCCATCCACCCATGGAATTTACCCATGGTATTGTAAATGGCATCTACCCATGGTATTCATTCACCCATGATATTTATTCACCCATGGTATGTATCCACCCATGGTATTCATCCACACATGGGATTTACCCATGGTATTGTAAGTGGTATCTACCCATGGTATTGGCCCATGGTATCCACCTATGGTATTGTATCTAAAAAAAAAGCTATAAATAACAAGCCTCACTTTATAAAAGGACAGATTGTCTGCCATAATGTAGCTTCTACAGTTATTCTCTGTTTTAATAAAACAAGTTTCTTTGTGGTTTTATTTTCTTTGTGTTCTCTCTTTTTTTCTGGCATTCTAATTTTGTAGATCTTTTCAGATCCATTTCAACTTTCTTAGATCTTGGGGGCCTCTCCCCAAAGATCTAGATAAGTAGTATCAGATTCAGGTTACGCCTCCATGGGAATGAGGGTTTTAAACATATTTCAGTTTCAATGTTTTGCAGCAATCTTCAGCAAAATCCATGAATTTTTTTGGGTGGCAAGTTTTCAGATCAGATTTGAAAATTTTGGTGAAAAATTTACAAAAACAAAGACCATATCTGGATTCCTTGCGAAATTTCAAAAAAAAAATCAGCCAAATTGGAGTTCGGATGAGGGAGATATCGTTGATTCAAAATCAGCAATGTTGAAGCAATTTTTCTGACGACAATTCGTGGACGGCGACTATATTGTCATTTTTTGCAGTTTTCATTGTAAAATTTCAAAGAAATGGCTATATATCTGAGCTCCCCTTGACAAATCACCCAAGTTAAAAAAAAAAATCGGTCGACGCGAAGTCCGGATGTGGGAGTTATCGTTGATTTAAAATCAACGATTTTTCAGAAATTTTATGACAGCCAGACAGTTCCAACACGAATATGAGACTCTAGATTCTCTAGATAGTGGTTTCAACCACACGAGAAGATGCAGAATGATCATTCCATTTCCAAAAATAGGTTATAATAAATATTCTACATTATATTGACCGAGTTATGCTCATTTTAAATCTGGAGTAGCATTCAGAGTGGGTTCCCTTTGGAGACGTGCCTTCCCACCCCTCTTTAGTAGGCACCTGCTTCACATTTATCAGTTTCATCATAGCAGCATTCGGCTTGGGTTATTTGGAGACGCTCCCTCCCACCCCAAGCTATGTAGGCACCTGCTACTTCATCAACAATCAGCATCACGGTTATGGGTCAACCGCACAAAATCATTTTCATTGAAGTCCATTTGCTAGGCCGCACACTGTTAGTCACACAGTTGGTCACAAGCATTACAGGGTATCTCTATCCTCGGATATTCTTTTGTCATGGTTTTGGTTCATCCACAAACCCACACTTCATCGAAGTCCATTTTCTAGGCCGCACACTGTCAATATCACAGTTGGTCACAAGCATTACAGGGTATCTCTATCCTCGGATCTTCGTTCATCACGGTTATGGGTTAACTACACAAAAAACTTCTCTCCAGTGGCTCTTCATATTCAACAAAGGCTTCTCAGGAGGGAACTTCACGCAATGGGGACCATTTCTTCTTAAGGAGGGAGGAATGATCCGAATGGAAAATGGCATCAACCCATGGTATTCATCTACCCATGTTATCCATCCACCCATGGAATTTACCCATGGTATTGTAAATGGCATCGACCCATGGTATTCATTCACCCATGATATTTATTCACCCATGGTATTGTAAGTGACCCATGGTATGTATCCACCCATGGTATTCATCCACACATGGTATTTACCCATGTTATTGTAAGTGGTATCTACCCATGGTATTGGCCCGTGGTATCCACCTATGGTATTGTATATCAGAAAAAAACTATAAATAACAAGCCTCACTTTGTAAAAGGACAGATTTTCCACCACAATGTAGCTTCTACAATTATTCTCTGTTTTAATAAAACAAGTTTCTTTGTGGTTTTATTTTCTTTATTTTCTCTCTTTTTTTCTAGCATTCTAATTTTGTAGATCTTGTCAGATCCATTTCAAATTTTTAGATCTTGGGGGTCTTCCCCCAAGTTCTGGATCACCCCGGCCCGGGGCAGGGGAGGAGGAAGAGATGGAAGAACAGGTCGAGGATGAGGGAAACTAATCTATTATAACTGTGGAGAAGTAGGACACTTTGCAAGGGATTGTCCGACCCCTACGAGGTAGTCCTTCCGGTATTGCAAACAGCTGGACCATGTGATTGAATATTTTCCAATCTTGATAGAAAAAATGCAGGAGAAGAAAATAACGCCTACACAAAATGTGTAGAGGGTTAAGTTTGAACTGCGAGACAAAGATCCAAGCGTGAATGTCGTAACACGCAATGGGATGGCCACTGGGGGACTTGGGGAGAAGGTTGCGTTTGAACCTCTGATCCGACAAGTAGTTATCAAACAGGAAGGTTTGGATCTAAAAAAGGAAAAAAAAAACATTTTTCGCAGCTCACAAAGACTTTGCTAAGGCAGAGGCATCTACTTCTCAGGAACTTGCGAACCTCAAGGCAAATGACGACATCAAACCCTTTTTGTAGGCATGTATGAAGTTGTTGTGCAACCCAAAGGCTGTGGAGAATCTTCAGGCATTAATAGATAGCTGCACAACGTGGCCTAACCTACCCCCAGAAATCAAGGATGTGCAAAAACTATACAGATATAAGAAACATACTGGTAGGGAGATGTGATTGATAACACCGATTGGTGACTACAAAATGGATCAGGTTATTTTGGACCTGGGGTCAGATGCAAATGTACTACCAAAAAAAATGTGGCAATGGATGGGAGGACCTAAGTTGGAGTGGTCCACTATCCACTTGCGTATGGCCAATCAACAGAAGATCATACCCTTGGGGAGACAGTCAAAGATCGTGGTAGATATCGCAGGGGTCAAGGTCCGGGTTGATTTTGAAGTAATTCAGATTTTAGAAGATGCGGACCCCTACCCTGCACTCCTAGGGTTAGATTGGGCCATAGATATGGGAGGCATCATTAATTTGAAGAAGAGAAGCATGGTGTTTGAAAATAACGATACAAGGGTGATAGTACCATTAAATCTTGCGGAAGGCGAACGATATACTGAGCCGGTGCATGATGAAGAAGATGTAGATCACATTTATAAGTTGACTGTGCGAATGAAGATTGGATCAACCCCATGAAATATGGTGTACTTTGTTGGGAAAAGGACAGTGAATGCTTCTCTCACTCTGACGGGGAGATGGAGAACTAGCAAAATTGGTTACATGATGTCTCTGCGCTACGATGTCTTCGAGTCACAAAGGACTCCCGTTGCATTTCCTCAGAGGTAAGAGACCTACCCTATTTTGATGGTTCTGGTAATATTAAAGAATTTTTGAAAACATTCAAAGCCAAGGTTCCAAAAGAACGAAGGTTATGGGCCCTTAATCTAGCTATGCATGCAACACCTGCACGATGGTGGGATACGCATAAGGAATCATTCCAGGATTGCGGGAAATGTTGGGATATGATGATCTTGCGATTTGAGCCCATGGCTGACATACGAATCAAAATGTTCCTTGGGCTAGGAGACTCGTGAAAGTATCTGTTCACTTGGATGGAGAAGTGGTGTGACAAAACTACCAAAGAGTGGATTCATCTGTTTATTCATGCCTTGGGACCAATTCCCATCGCATGGTATTTGGATGCGGAGCTACATCAACGCACCTGCCACTGGGAGACATTAAAGGATGAATTTTTGGGGACATTTGGGTTAGTAGGTGGAACGGAGGTGCTTGACGCAGCTTTGCAGGACATTGACAAGGTAGTATGGGGTAAATTGCACCCATATGTCGGCCCTGAGGTGTTAAAATGGGAGACGTAGATACCAGATATGATCAGCTACCATAACCTAACCCTAAAGGAGTGCGAGGATGGTCCACACGTTATCTCTATCTTAGAACCAGAGGGGACATGCCCAGTTACTAGACTGCTCAGGCTACGAACGGGTAGCATTGAGACGCACCCTATATTGGCTAAGATTGGGGATGCAGATACAGTAGAAAAAGTTATCATGACTCCTACAACAAGGAAATAGCTGCGGTCAGTCCTCGACCACACAGGTTATTACAGGAAGTTCATTTGAAAATATGGACTGATCACAGCATCTCTCTGGAACTTTCTTATGAAGGATGTCCGGTTATGTTGGGATGACACATGTCAGGCGAACATATCTCTGGTTTTGAAGTACCTAGGGAACAAGCCTGTGTTTCGGGAGGATGCGCTAGAGACGTGGGTGGTTAATCGAAGCGTAGCAGGTATGCTAAGCACACGGGAGGTGCGAAAACTAGCCGTCAGCGCAATAAAATATGGTAAACAACAAAAGTTCCCATTGAAAGGAGCGGTCGGCTACCATTTAAGGAGGCTAATTTCAGGGATTTTTTTACCGTTTACCTGATGGTAAGTTCTAGGAGAAGTTTACCCTACCGTTGGTCGATCACAAGAACTATAAGAGGTGCATGATAGCTTAGAAAAGAGTTACGGGTTATGTGAATAGCTTGTACTTGTCTTGTTTGTCTCGAACAAACTTGCGCAGTAAGATTTTCTGGGCCTACAATGTCCCTCTCATGTCTGATCAACCTACTCCTTCTAATAGTAGCCACCCGTAATTTGAATTCATCTTCTGCGCTAGTATGATGGCCACTAATCCTACTAAAGCATCAATACTAGTATCTTCAGGGGAACATGAAACGGAGGAAGTGGTGGCAATTGAATCCAAGATCGAAGACATTATCTCCACGCTAAGCCCTGTCACCAAGAAGGGCACTCAGGAAAGCCCCCCAAACTTGCGAAATGGGGGGGGAAGGAAGCCCAAGACTTCCTTGAGAAATTTCAAATCCGTGCTGCCCCCATTGGCTAAAGCGATCAAACTATTGCAGGAGTAGGTGGAGACCCCACCATCTCAGCGACTCAGGACGAGTCACAAGATTGTGTTGGGGGACTGTTGGAATACGGTCTCCTATAAAGCTGCAAATTTGGTCCATTTTGTATGTTTTTTATTATATTTAGTCTAACGTTGGGG
This sequence comes from Pinus albicaulis, assembly GCA_034641835.2. NCBI lineage: Eukaryota > Viridiplantae > Streptophyta > Pinopsida > Pinales > Pinaceae > Pinus > Pinus albicaulis. The sequence goes on along the minus strand of CM076575.1, from coordinate 1,489,133,048 downwards.
TTTTGGGGTAGATCAAAACCCCTAAAGCATTGTAAGCGGGTCAAGGGTAGACCAAGAGTCCGCAAACCACGGTTTATGGACCATTGGATGCATAGGCTAAAGTAGTATAAATAGTTGAACCTTTTTGAATCGATAGGTAGAGAATGAATAGAGATTGATGCGAAGTACAAATTACTAGATCTTGGGTTGGGTTGTTTGGGTTAGGACTCCTGCTGGCTTTGTACATGGAGATCCTCTGTCCTACTGTGTGTAGACCCTGCTGGTTGTGTGCACAGGTGGTATTCAGGGAATGTAAGAGGATTTTTATAAGTAATATATGTGAAGTATGGTTGAAACATATGATGTTTTCTGGATCTGTTCTGTTATGATTGATGCGAACTAATATTTTCTGATTAAGCTGCGAACTCGTCTATTTTATCTCTGTGATATGAAAGTATCTGCACTTAATATATTACTGTGATGTGATTATTGTTGCACTTACTAATTTCATCTCTGTTAATGAACGAAAACTATCTTTGTTGACAGTATTGGTTGTGATTATGCTATTTTATGGTTGTAATTGATGATACGCACATGGATGTGAACATACTAGAGAATATCTGATAAGAAATATAGTCTGGTTACGTTCTGGAACCCTGCGAAGCACCCTTCTGTGTAGAACTGATCATTGTGGGCCTGCGTTATTACCTACTCTCTCTCAGGGTGTGGAAACCTGGTTCTAGCACCCTCCCATACTGCTTCGGGTGAGAATTTGACCTACGCAAGTGGGTCACTGCCGAAATGTTGAGATTGCAACAAGATGATGAGATTAATGGAAAGAAGTCACCTTCACTAAGTGGGCCCGTAGGCTATTTTTGGCGCAAAGTCTATTTTTATACTATGTCTATTTTTAGACATATGGATCATGTTCTATGAGTTGCAGGATGCTATTTGTGGATGATTGGTCAAGTCGGAAAAAATAGATGGACTTCTATTTTTAGACATATTGGGTGGAATATATTTTTAAATTGCTAGTATAAAAATAGATATGTCGAATATTAATAGCTCTTAATAATATTTGGACTATAAACATTATCTTATTCTCTTGGAGCACTTCAGTTAAGTGCACAGATGTGGCACAGGAGCTGACAAAAGGAATTACGCTATTCGTAAGGGTTAAGTGGAGCTATTGCATGGATACTTCAGTTAGAACTCATGTGAGAGAGTTTGGTGGAGTTGATTGAGGATTTAATGGAGTTGTGTTCAATTTAACTAATATAAACATAGTTGAGCTAGTTGTATCTAGTCTAACTGATTGATACACTAGTGAGAGTGGTGTGAATTAATTATTAATTAATTCACTAATTATAAACTCATTAATCAGCTAAAGAATACATCAGTTAACTTCAGTGCATGGACAGTTTTAGTGGAGACCAGTGAAGAGATAGGTGAAAGAGCAGTGTGACTATCAGTTGTGACTATACAATTGCATGTTTGCAACAACCAGTGATTGGTGAAGCCAATGAGGATTGCGCAGTACAAGCCAGGTGGTTCGAAGTTATTTATGAGCCATTTTATAGCATTGATTACGCAATAGAGGCTGGCTATCAGGTGGCAGAGATTGGAGCATGTGTTTTGCTAGATCTAGCTTGATTAGTGTGTAGCAATTGGAGGTTGTGCTGAGAGCTTGTGAGGAGCTTTGTACAATGATTGTTACATGATCTCTATGACATATAATATATAGATAGTTGGGGTTTTCAGCTTCAATATTTCCCATGAAATATTGTGTTCATATGTGTGAATGTTTATGGTTTTAATGTGCGCATGAATTTGATTTTATTTCCACATGTAATGATCAATGGTAGAAGAGATTTTGTATTGTGCATGAAGCTAAAATAGTGTTGTGTTCAGTTTAACTAATCTAAACATAGTTGAACTAGTTGTATCTAATATAACTGATTGATACACTAGTGAAGAGTGGTGTGAATTAATTATTAATTAATTCACTAATTATAAACTCATTAATCAACTAAAGAATACGTCAATTAACTTCAGTGCATGTACAGTTTCAGTGGAGACCAGTGCAGAGATAGGTGAAAGAGAAAGTTAACTATCAGTTGTGACTATACTGTTGCATATTTGCAACAACCAGTGATTGGAGGAGCCCATGAGGATTGCGCAGTACAAGCCAGGTGGTTCAAGTTATTTAATGAGCCATTCTACAACATTGATTACGCAATAGAGGCTGGCTATTAGGTGGCAAAAATTGGAGCATGTGTTTTGCTAGATCTAGCTTGATTAGTGTGTAGCAATTGGAGGTTGTGCTGAGAGCTTGTGAGGAGCTTTGTACAATTATTGTTACATGATCTCTATGACATATAATATACAAATAGTTGGGGTTTTCAGCTTTAAGATTTCCCATGAAATATTGTGTTCATATGTGTGATTGTTTATGGTTTTAATGTGCGCATGCGATTCTTTTTATTTCCGAAATTAATGATCAATGTAGAAGAGATTATATATTGTGCATGAAGATAAAATAGTGTGTGATCAGGAGAATCTCAGTGGATAACATATCAGTTATTCAAATTTCTACATGGTATCAAATCGATATTGATCATTGGAGCAATTTCAAAACATTGAAGCGGTTGAGTTTTGTGCTGGTGAAATTCGAATTTGCAGCAGTGTTTTCTTGGTGTCGAATTTGAGATGTCTTTCAACGGATTGCGATTGGAGTATGCCCTTGAGGGTAGCTCAAATTATATTTCATGGAAGGACAGGATGGAGGTGGTGCTGGATGACAATGGGTTGAAGGAGTTCATAGATGAAGAAATTCCAAAACCTACTTCTAGTGATGCTGCCATACTTGACGCATGGCAAAAGAAGACAACAAAGTGTCGAAGGATTCTGTTGGAAGGTGTGAAGGATCACATACTGCCCAGCCTTCATGGTAAGGCTTCTCCATTCTTGATGTGGAAAGCTTTGATAGATTTATTTCAAAGCAAGAGCGACCAGAGGAAGTTGGAGCTCAAGGATAAACTCAGAAACATAAAAATGGAGAAAGGCGACATTATGCCCAAGTACCTCACGAAGTTCATCCAATGTAGGGATGATCTAGGAAGTGTGGGGGTGACTGTTGATGATGAGGACTTGGTGATCTTGGCTCTCCTTGGGCTTTCAAAGAGTTGGCATTCCTATCAGGACTCTGTCAATGGTCGGGAGAAATTGCTAGGATGGGAGCGACTTTGGTCGGATCTTGTTCAAGAGGAGATAAGGCGAAGTACCAGGGATGGATCTTCATCAAAGAACTCAGATGAAGAAAATTGTGCTTTGGTTGCCAAAGCAAAGAAGGGGAAGAGAAAGAAGCATTCTTCTCAATCCGGTGCGAAAGGCAAGAAGAAGGACATTTCCAAGGTGAAGTGCTTTCACTGTCACCAACACGAACATTATGCCACTAATTGTCCACAAAAGAGGAAAAATAAGCAGGTTGCTGGATCTGCGACTGGAGAGGCCTTAGCCTCGCAGTTTGAGCTGGATTTTTCACTGATTGCATGCTTGGTCTCAAGTGTGATGGGTTCAGTGTGGTTTCTTGACAATGGTGCGTATTTTCACATGACAGGAGATCGAGATTTGTTTACTGATCTGGATGAGAAAGATCTTGGAGTGCACATCGAGATGGGCGATGATGGTAGATACAGTGTGACCGGTATCGATACCATTTCCTTTGAGAGGGAGTCTGGTAAACCCTTCGTATTGAAGGAAGTGATGCATGTTCCGGGATTGAAGGAGATGCGATCTCTATGGCGATGTTAGATGACAAGGGGGATATGATGTTGTTGTTGTCTTTTATGAGGAAAGGCTTTCTGGCGATGGGGCGGGTGAGACCCGGAGGATAGGGGTTCGAGTTAAGAACCTTTATCATTTGCGAGGTAGATGGCTTCGCGAGAAATGGCGGGGAAAAGCAAGGAGTGGTGGCCAGGGATTATGGCAAGTTGTAGCCTTGGGAGATTGGGCCATCTTCACCATGGAGATTTGAAGATCTTATGATTTCCTCTTGGGCTTCCTAAGGTACTCTTGCGCGATCGGATCAGTGCAAGGGATGTACCTTGGGAAAATTTTTGAAAGCCACCTTTCACGAGAAGGATAGTTGCGCCACGACGATCCTTGAGAGAATTCACATAGACGTGTGTGGAACTTTCTCAGTAGCTTCGACAGCAAAGCACGGGTACTATGTGATATTTGTTGATGATTTTTCTCGGAAGTGTTGGATCTTCTTCATGTAGAAGAAGAGCGATACATACTCAAAGTTCTATGAGTTCAAGGCACTGGTTGAGAAAGAGTCGGGGAAGCAGGTGAAGGCTCTTAGGAGCAATAATGGTGGTGAATTCATCTCTGGTGAATTCAAGGACTTTTGCAGTGCAGAATGAATTCGAAGAGAGCTCATAGCACCTCATAACCCACAACAGAATGGGGTTGCTGAGTGAAAGAACAGAACGATCGTGGGTGCTGCACGTGCAATGTTGCATGATTAGGGCCTTCCCATACACTTGTGGGCTGAGGCATGAAATAATGAAGTATATGTGCAGAACCGTTGTCCTCACAGGATACTTGGCATGAGTACACCCGAGGAGGTGTTTTCTAGTAAGAAGCCTGATATTTCCCATTTGAGGATTTTTGGTTCTGTTTACATTCATGTGATGAAGGATGCCCGGGGGAAGAAGGCTGGAGCCGGCTGAGAGGGTTGGGATATTTTTGGGGGTACAACGATACACCCCACAACTATCGTGTGTATTTTCCAGACAGTCGCAAGACTGTTGTGCGACGAGATATCAAATTTCATGAGGAGAAAGCCATGAAGTGTTCACTTGAGAGGGAGCCACACTTGCATGCAGATGAGGAGCTATTAGTTCCTAAGGATGTGTCTCAGGATGTGGATTAGCCACAAGAGGAGGTTTGTGGAGTGGAAGAGACCACTCATGCAACACCAACTATCAGAGGGCGAAAGCACACTACAGAAGCTGAGCGACTAGCTCAATATGTAGAGAGGATTGTAGGAGCACCTACATCACAGTGTAGACAGAGACAGTCACCTGACCGATATACTAGATACATGGCTCTTATGAGAAAGTGTATCGTGATAAAGCCATCCTCTTTCGAGGAAGCTGTGGAGGATCCTGCATGGGTAGATGCCATGGTGGAGGAGTATGATTCGAATTTCAGAAAGAGTGCATGGGAGATTGTCCCAAGGCCGGAAGGGAAATCAGTGGTGGGTTTGAGATGGATCTACAAAGTGAAGCAGGAAGCTGACGGGAGTGTGGTGAAGTACAAGGCAAGATTTTTTGCCCGAGGCTTCTCACATATTGAGGGGATCGATTATGAGGAAACCTTTGCACTTGTTGCAAGATATTCTTCCATACGAATGATTCTTGCTCTCTCAGTGTGTTAGCCAGCTATAAAATTTTTTATACCAAATGCTGGCTAAAACTCTTTGGAGCCTTCAAGGAAAAAATTTTATGACTAAAAAGTGTTGGCTCTTGAAGACTCTTGAAGGCCTCTTGCCTCTGTCCCAATCTTCACTACTGTGCCTTTTTCCCCTTTAGAAATCCTGCTGATTCCCAAGGAAAAATACTGCTGTAAACACCTTTTTCCTTTTCCCATTTTACCAAAACTAACCTCATTTTTTATCCCTCCATTTCCCATGAAAATCCCTCATTTTCATGTTTTTCCCATTTCCCCTTCTTCAAGATCCCTTGATAAGGTTTTAAGACTCCCTCTTAGCCTTATCGAAACTCTCAAATTCCTTTGAAAACTATTGAAAAACCATAACAAATCATATTTTTATATATTATGAGCTTAAACCCCCTTGGGCTAAGCCTTAAAACCCTTTCCCTCCATGCGTTTTGGTGCTAAGACCGAGCGCTAGTCTTCTAAGCACTTATCGCATTGCCCAATTGCGATTAAGCCCCTCCTCTTTTAAACCCCGGTCATATGTTCTCCCATATAACCCGTGGCCCCACAGACAAGCGCCTATTCACTTCAAATAAAATATTTTTCGACCAAAGTCTAAAACCTTTGGTTATATATTAAAAACCGTCAGCCTTATATTATTTTATGATTTTTCCGCCGATCCAATTTTCAGTTGTTCCGCACCATCGATATGATCTGATGATTGGACGGTGCAGAGTCTGTCTCCCCAGTGGTCCCCACATTCCACTCACCATTCCGAAAATTGCGCGGTATTCATCGCACCGCCTTTGGGCAACGTCGGTTTTTTCCCGATCGGTAGTGATTCCATACGTTGGCCTACACGTGTCCTGGGCACTATTCATAAAACCATTGTCCATCGCACGTTAAACATCGGACATGGACCCCGCGCGATATTGGCATCCACCATCCGATCTAGGGTGGGCCATCTAACAGCTATTGCTCACTAAAGATGCCCGACGGTTAATCGGGCTACGGCGCGGTCATTGGAGCATCTCTGCCGTCGATCTGATCTGCAAATCGACAGCCCACATTTCATCAGCCTGATTCGATTGCCCAGTCAACATCTTCCGCTTTGACTTTCCGTTTCCGCTCCCGACTATCGATCTCTACGCGATCAACGACTCTAATTTAAACAATTCTTCCGCCTCTCTATGATTTCTCCCGATCAATCCCGACTGTTGGATGATGCCATCCAACGACCATTCTTCCCCCACATGTCCTTTGTAGCAATAAACCTATAAATGCAGGATTTTCTAATATTTTTCGTATTTTGTAGGGTTCCAAGGGTTTTTCCACTATGTATGAAGAAAATTCGAAGGTAGAGGATGACGATCCTCCCACCTTCAATTTTTTATACAAAAATCATTCGCAGGGTTTAAAATTCATGTTTCATCAATCATCCGATAGGCATTGATGCCATATCATCCCTTCGCGACCCTGCATACCAGCAAAGCACAATGAATTAGACAAAAATCAAAGAGTATTAGTGCTGAAGGAAAAAATATATCAAGACAGAAGACTGAAGACAGATTTGCAGGGATCACAGCTAAGAATGATTATCAAAAGCCTAATCCCCGATTAAGACACAGTTAAAGGGATAAATCATAAAGGTTTATCAGTCAGAAAGCTTCTAACGCTACAGCTGAGGCAAATCGATCCGTCTATCTACCACGATGCCACCTGTGCCTCAAAGCAGTCATATCCGAGGCCGAAGTTATTGAGCAAAATCAGATATTCGCCTCAACGCAGCCAGAGAGTTACTTCTGCAAGGAACTTAATGCAAAAAATATCTGCAGAGTTACTCCAACATGACACAGAGCCTCAAAGGTCAAAAAGAGATCCCACCGAGCTTAAATCTTTATGAGAATCATTTAATACAGAAGACACCTATGTAAGTTTCTTCATTGAGCCCCCCAAAGGCCCAGAAGCCAGTAAGTCTGTATTAATTGTAAATGGAGATATTTTATCATATCTCACCTCCTCATTCTTCTATATATACTACTGCAAAATATGAGTGAGTGTTGGTTGGTTGGTTGTTGTTTGATCACTAGTTGTAATATTGAAAACTCTCTGAAATAAATACATAGTCTGTTGAAGTTGAAGATGATATTGAAGTCTTGGAAGCCTTGATGATATTGATGCATGCTTGTTACTGTGAAGGCTCTATCATTGGATCCATGAGCTTGGCTATTGGTGAAGTATTCTGAAATGTTTATTGTTTTCTCCTGTTTTCATTCTGTTCCAAAATTTCTTGCTACAATAGTGTTGAGTCTCAAAAATGTTCTCCAAATTCATACATATTTCCATTATGTCATAACCATTTAGCTCTTATATCATAGCCATTTGACCTAAAACCCTACATCAAATAACCATTTACATAAATATATGGGTTAGGATCCTTGTTTTCCAAAGTTATTTATTTTATGTATTTTAAGTGAATTTATGATTAGAAATCCAGAAAATTAAAGATACTTCATATATCTATATATGTGTGTTATGAGTTTTGTGACATGTGTAGCCCAGACTTTCTAAGACTTATGTGGCACTCTAAGGCCAAATTCGAATTTGGTTAGAGAAGATTATGGGATCAAGAGGATATGTGTCTCACTTCTTTGTTGTATTGAAACTCTAAGAAGATATGTGTCTCATTCCTCAAGTTGTGTTAAAACTCTAGAAAGACATGTCTTATCATTTCCTATTTTGATTGTAACTCTAGAGATGGAGGGAGAGATCTTGACCTCATTAATGAGATGTCTCCTCATATTTTGTATAAATAGGAAAAGCTTTCTCTCCTATCATAGGTAATGAGGGAAGTAATGAGAAAGTAATGAAGAAGTAATGAGGAAGTAGATTTGTAACAAAGTTCAAGATGGAATGGGATGTAGATTTATGAGTTTTTGAATAAAGAAGCTTAGTTCTTTGATGCCAGGCTGCAGATCTATCTTTATGGTTTTCTGGGAAGGACTTCCTCACCAAATTGGTAGCAGAGGGCCCCGTTATCCAAGGAGGTTTTTACATGTTTTCTAGATAAGTTGCTTTCTTAATTGCTTGTCATATTTTCGTTTAGATTGCTTTCCAACTACAGAAGTACATAATTTTTCATGGCAAGTCTTAGCATTTGCATATCTTTTGACTAATGACATGGAATCAATATTATTCTCCGTCATAATTTATTTTTTCTTAGTTTTTTGTTTAATCGTATTGCTTGTTTATTTCAGCCTGCAGACGACTAAAGAGTTTATATTAGAGAGAAGAAATTGCTCTGTCTAGCCTCCAAGCATTTCCCAGTTAGCTACTGGACTGATGGTGAGGATTGTGATGATGAAAATGTAGTTTGATATTGAAGCCTTTTCATAAGTTAGATATATTAAATCAAGCCATAACATCTTCAAGCTTGCTTCCGAAAGCCACAAATTAGGATCTGATGGTGAGGGATTGAATTATGGATGTGTAGTTTGATATTAGTTTCCTTCTGCAAGTTAGGAAGACACACCAGGCATGACATCTTCGCTACCTCCGAAAGCCACAAGCACTCGAACCGATGGTGAGGGATTGAATTATGAATGTGTGGTTTGATATTAGTTTACTTTCTTACAAAGTTAGATATCGTCATCGTTGTTTATGGTTACTTCCGAAAATCATAGCTGGACTAATGATGAGGGATCAGAAGACAAGTTGATGTAATTTGATTTAGATTTACTTTATTGCAACTTGATTTTCTTCAAAGATAGTATCTTTTAGGTGTTTAGACAAAGAAAGAAGAATAGTTTGCCTGCTCACTAGTTCACCTGCTTTGATTTATTAGATTAGCAAGACCTTTTCATTTCGCAGCGCATTTTCATTTCCTTTCAAGTTTTGTCATTGTATGTTTCAAATTCCTTTTTCTGTTTCAAGTTGTAAAATCATTATAAAGGACATCATTGCCTTGAATATTCATAATTCATACTTGTCTTTTAGAACTTCCATCCACATTAGGAAACCAACCAAGATCAATAAAATCCAAAAACGAAAGTAAGAGATAGGTTGTATTCTGTACATATAGTGCTCACATTTCTGCCAAATTTTTATTTAATCCTTCGTTTGATAATTTATGTTAGCAATTTAGGACGCTAAATTGACTACACATTTTGGCGCCGTTGCCGGGGAAGTGTAATTAAGAGACCTTATTTCTTACATCTAAAAAAAAATTAATAATTCTTAAGTATGCTCTCCTCCTACACTTTGTGTGATCTGGGGGATCAGAAAAAAGATTGTTATGTAAAAAAAAATTAATAATTTTTTAGTATGCTCTCCTCTTGCACTTTGTGTGATCTGGAGGATCAGAAAAAGAATTGTTATGTGAAAAAAAAAAAAAAAAGGGGAGACAAAATAAACTTCATCATTTCAATTGATTAAATTAAAAAAAAAAAAAAAATTCCAATACATTGTTTTGTTTAATGAAATATATATGTGTATTTTTAAATTTTTGAAAATATAACATACATAATTTTATTAACAAATCAATTAAAAAAAAAAAATGACTCATGGAAATAAGACCCACGCATACGCATGAGGCCATTCTTTGGCTTGGCTTTACGCATATATGCAGACCTTCAATCCACACAAAGACCCATGCACTGCAATTTAAAAAAAAAGAAAAAAAAGAAAAAAAAAAGAACTTTCTCTTTTTCATATTCATTTTTCCTCAAACAACAGTTATTAGAAATCATTTAAAAAAAAAATTGCACACAATGAATGTATATCACATGAAGAAATTGTTGATGAGGAAAAGATTGCAAATTGTTGATGAGAAGAATATTGCAATTCGCTGATTAAGAGAAGATTACAAATTCAATTGTAGGGACATACAATGGAAGTGTATCATATGAAGAAATTGTTGATGAAGAGAAGATTTCAGACTGTTGATGAAGAGAAGATTGTAGATTCCATTGCAAGTAATTGGAATGAGGAAGATCAATCTGAACTTCTCTGTGAGATACAAGCCATTACACTTCAAAACCTGCAAAATAAAAACAAATCAAACCACAAATAATTGCCAGAAAACGAAATGCGTAATTGTCAAAAACACCCGATTTTAAAACGAATTTTCTGAGCAAACCAGGACGAATTAGAAAAAACTAAAACATGGGTTTTTTCGGGAACGGGGTGAATTAGGTAATCTTATAAGAACTTTCTGAAATTCGCAGCCATTTGGGAGAAATTCAGGGTTCTTCGGAGCACTAATTTGCAGTGTGCGTGAGAGAAAAATGTTTTTTTTTTATGAAAACAATCACGATTTTATAAAATTCAATTTTGAGAAATAATCAAGGAACTGATTTCCTTATTTGAAGGAAAATGTGGCAGAATTCATGTGTGGTGGCACATGATGAGTGACAAATGGATTATTTGAGGCAAACACATTATCACATGTGCATCAAATGCAAGCTGTATAAATTGAAAAAGACTCTGCCTTCATCTCCTTCATAGTTAGGAATTTGACTTTAGAAATTTCAAGATTTTTATTTTTATCTTGCATGAAAGAGGCATTGGCATGACTTTGTTTCAAAAATATTCATAAGGACAATTATTTCATCCATGCTTTATTTCATTTAAAAAATAAAAATAAAAATTCAAAAAAAAATAAAAAAAAAAAATAAAAAAAAAAAATAAAAAAAATTGAATCAATGAAATGAATAAGTTATTTGCTCACTTTTCTGAAGGTATTGATTAATTTTGGACTGATGATGAAAGATGAATGGCTAACTTTTTATTCAAGATTTTTAGCAGCTGAAAAACCTCATTGTTCAAATCAGCCTAACTTTCTCATACAAAATCAGATTTTGATGATTCAAGTATCGTTGGAAAGGTCTCAACAAGATCTATACAATGAGAAATCCATCATTAGAGTTTGAAATGGCAAATAATGAAATAAATTGCTGAAAAAAAGCTACATTCAATTTGAGGCACTAATTCCAAAACAGGTATAAATTCTTTTGATTTTTCCTTTGAAAACTTGTTTCATTAATACAAATTCTTAGTTTTGTGTGTAAATATCATAACTAGAGAGATTGATCACCTCTCTCCCTTTGATAATCTTACATTCCATTGCAGAAGAAGTATTAGTTTTTTTGCAGGTTCCAAGAGGAAGGACAAATGACTACAAGAGAATGGTGTCTCTTTAAGAGACCAATTTGTTTCATAAGAGGATGATCAGCAACAAAGAGGAGGAAATATGCTGATGCAAAATCAGATCCAAACACTTGAAAAACTTTCGGATACTATTGTCTCCATCACATCCATACCTCATAATAAACCATTCACCTCATTTCACTTCATATTTTCCATTTACATTCACATCCACTTTCCATTTCTTTTTTTCCATTCATAACCACAAATAAAAGCAAGAGGCTCATTCACATGCTTATTGCCCATTTCCATTTCTACTCTCCATTGCCATCTTCCATTTTCATCTTCCATTTCTTGTCATTTTCATTCAGCAAATAAGCCCTGCTTCAATGCAAACCATTGAGTCTATAGTCCTTTGAGTCTAAGTTCTTTGTAAAACACCTTGAGGCTTGCATGCCTTAATGGCAAGTTCTCATGCTGACAAACAATGGGAATACATTAATGTCTCTTGTTCGTCAGATCTTCTAGGTGACTCGACATCAGCAAAATCATTCGTACCTAGCAAGATGTGTTTAGGCATCTTGACTCTCATTGTCATCAATGGTGAGAGTTCTCATGTTGACTAGTGGCATCCATTAATGGCCACTAAGTCAACAATTTCCTACTATGTTCGACATCAGAACATCTTTTCACATAGTAGGAATTGTGCCAATGAGTTTTGAAGACACGAAGACTATTATTTTCAGCATTTTGGAGCAGATTCAGCAAGTTTTAGTAGGAGCAATAAAAGTCATCTTATCTCTTTATCCATGACTCCTCTTGTTCAGCCACTTGAAGAAGAATATGATCAGAATTTTGCAGCCACCACACATACACAACTCATCCACATTTAAGATAAGTGAAGGTATGTTGTTTTCTAATTTTTAGTCATGTAATTCATTAGAATGCTAAAATTGTAACTTTGGAAAAATTCTTCACTCCCTTTTTCACATTGTCATATCTTTAGTTGGGGGGAAGGGACATCATTTCATATCCACATGTCATACACTATCACACATTTTCATTTCATTTCCACCCACATATACTTCCCAACCAACTATTGTTGCAACATGATCCAAAAGAATATATGCCTTGCAAATGATCAATTCATTGATGAAGTAATTGATTCTAAATGTTTTCATGAACTTTGATGCAACAAAGAAAATAAAGCATTGTTACACAAGAACCATTGCTCAAAAAAAAAAAAAAATTGGTTGTCACACAAGAACCAACCATTAAAAAAATGTTGCAATCAAATGTATTATACTTTGTCAAAAAGAAAATATCAAGAAGCAAAGTTTGGAACGAATCTATATGAGTCAAAACTCATAAAAGATCAACTCATGGACAAATGAATCATTGCAATAGTTACATGAGGACATGCAACAACTTCAGTTGGGGGGTATGTTGAGTCTCAAAAGTGTTTTCCATATTCATACATATTTCCATTATGTCATAACCATTTAGCTCTTATTTCATAGCCATATGACCTAAAACCCTACATCAAGTAACCATTTTCATAAATATATGGGTTAGGATCCTTGTCTTCCAAAGTTATTTATTTTATGTATTTAAAGTGAATTTATGACTAGAAACTAGAAAATTAACATAGTTTCATATATCTATATATGTGTTATGAGTTTTGTGACATGTGTAGGTCAAAAGGAGACTTCTAGAAGACTCTTATGTGGCACTCTAAGGAAAAATTCGAATTTGGTTGGAGAAGATCATGGGATCAAGAGGATATGTGTCTCATTTCCTTGTTGTATTGAAACTCTAAGAGGATATGTGTCTCATTTCTTAGTTGTGTTGAAACTCTAGAAAGACATGTGTCTTATCATTTCCTATTTTGATTATAACTCTAGAGATGGAGGGAGAGATTCATGGACTCCCATTAATGAGATAACTCCTCATATTTTGTATAAATAGGAGAAGCTTTCTCCTATCATGGGTAATGAAAAAGTAGTGAAAAATAGGAGAAGGAGAGAAAGGAATAGAGAGTCTTTTGTAACAAAGTTTAAGATGGAATGGGATGTAGATTTGTGAGTTTTTCAATAAAGAAGTTCTTTGATGTTGTTTTGATTACATCTTCAAGGAGCTAAGGATTACACCAAATTGGTAGCAGAGGGCCCCTGCTATCCAAGGAGGCTTTTGCATGTTTTCTAGATAAGTTGTTTTCAATTCTGTTTTGTCATATTTCCTTACTTAGATTGCTTTTTGAAATCATAGCTTTTAGCATTATTTTTCTTGTCATTTGCTTAGATAAAAGATCCTCATGATATTGCAGTTAGTCTATTTCTCAAGCTCTTCCAAAACATCTTTATTAAATGAATGAGATTCAATTGTGATATTTTGAGTTATTAGCATTTCATTTTCTGTTATTTAGTTTTTAGTGTTTACATTATATTTCTTTAGGCAGAGTCAGTAAGAGGGCCAGAAGCTTCTGGTTTCATCCTTTCTAGTAAAGGTGAAATAACCAGTAAAAGCCCCTACTGTCAATCTCTATATAAGAAATATTTTGTTCACACAATTTTAGATCAGATTCCTCATTATACTGTAATTAGTCTCTTTCACAAGCTCTTCCAATAAACCTTTAATTCACGAATGGGACTAAAGTTGTAGTATTGTGAGTTATTGATTGTTTTGCTTCATAGAAGATCCTTATCACATTATGATTAATCTCTTTCAAAAAGCTCTTCCAATAAACCTTTAACTCATGAATGAGATTTAGTTGTAATGTTATAAGTTGTTTCAGCATTTCATAGGAGATCCTTACTACATTATAGTAATATTTTTCTCAAGCTCTTCCAACAAACCTTTATCAAATGAATGAGATTTCACTATAATGTTTTAAGTTATTGCAATTAGATTAAAAGATCCTCATTATCTTACAACCATTATTTTTCTTAAAATCTCTTCCAACATATCAATATTAGATGAAAGAGATTTGGTTGTATTATGTTGAATTAATTAGCATTTTTGCAATTAGATTAAAAGATCCTCATTGTCTTACAACCATTCTTTTTCTTAAAAGCTCTTCCAACATATCAATATTAGATTAAGGAGATTTGGTTGTATTATGTTGAGTTACATTTCATGTTCATTTGCAAGCTAGGATATCCATGGATTAGAATGTTCTGTTTTTCATCATTTTCCTAATTAGAGATAGAATTTACAATTACACTCTGTTTTGAGTCTAAGGTTTCTTTTTCTTTTCTTTTTGACATAGATTTGATTTCATCTGTTGAACATAGAGTAGCATACTAATTACTAAAAAGACAAAACCCCCAAAAACAATAAAAAAAACACATACAACGAAGTAAGGAAGAGATCACTTAAGCACATATAGTGCACCACACTTCATCAGTTTACTAGCCCTGGTTGATAATTTATGTTAGCAATTTAGGACGCTAAATTGACTACACAACTTGCCCCATGGACCACTCTTGAACCTTGCTGTTTCAATTAAATCCTCTTATGACTCCATAGCCCAATGGATTGAAGCTGCTCCTTTCCTATCTTATTAGCTGAATCATTCCTTCACTTTAATACACCTTCACCCTTCATTTAGACTTCCTTAACCTTCATTATATATTTTCCCAACCAAAACAAACAAAAAACCTTGTTCTTCATAACTAGCCTAATATCACATTTCAGATCTTTAAAGATAAATCAATCTTTGCACTTATAAGAGAGATCCCTCTCTGGATTCAGGAGGGCTAGATCCTAGAATCCCAAAGTGGTTCATATGTAGGCTTTGCAGTTTGTATTTTCCAATCTTGCAAATATGGAGGCCACCTAACAATTAAACGCTCCACTTTGGGGACTTACGAGTAAGTCACATCTTATACATCCTTAAGGACCTCGAGAGGACTGGTACATATTGGTATATGGTGGTGGACCATAAAACATTTTACCTCCAAAAGAGCTAAAAATTTCCACCTGGTGACTCCATTGGCCTCCAGTAGGCCTATTACCCCTCCAGTCTTTATAGACCCCTTTGGGAATGCATTTAGCAAACCCAATCATACTGTTGGTGGACATCAAAATTTAAATCATCCACCTGGCGACTCCACAACTCCCAAAGGACAAAATGACTCCACTGGTACAAGACTCTGAACTGGTTGAATAGACACAGTGACCTCTTTCCTAATTTACAAACATGATTCCAAGGATACAACGAAGATATGCCCCAATGAGTAGAGATCATATCTCGGGGTTTCCACATAAGATGCCCCAGGTGAATTGGGATGACAACCTGCATGTTTTTCAAGGTGAAAAGTTTGATGACCCTTTATTACATCTCATCAAATTTCATATACATGTATGGAGGTTAAAAATAGAATGGCATGAACACTGCCTTATGAAAATGTTTATGTTAACATTAGAAGGAAAAGCTATGGATTGGTATGAATGGTTGAGATCTAGTAGTTTGTTTTCTTTAAAGGACCTTGAATATGTGTTTTATGAGAACTATAAAGGAAACACTACATCATTATCATGGGGTGAAATACATTATGATCCATCACAAAACATCACCCAACACCTTTATAGACAATGATGAGGATTTGGAAGAAATGCATCCTGAAGATTTTTTAGCTGCCATTCATGAGTTTAATATCTTATTGAAAAATTATAAGAATGTAGATGAATCAGTTGAGGAAGAAATCAATCAATAAATAAAGGACATTCCTCAAGATATCCCTGAAAACCCAAATATTGATTCATCATCCCTTATAGCTGAGGCTCAAGAAGACATCCAGCCTCAAAATCAATCTTCACAAGAGACAGAGAACTGTTGTACTCCTGTTCAAAGGAACATAGAAACATCTTCCCCTTTGACAGAAAAAGAGATAGATCAAACTATTAATAAACAGCCAGTCTCTGAAACTTTTTGCAAAACAAATATGCTTGCCCATTCACATAGAGAACTTGGTTGTACATATTTGGAAAGTTCTTTTATAGATCGGAATAAAGGACCTGCTGATAACCCAGTATGTTTGATTGGTAGTATTACTTATATTTATGATTTTCCTAACCTTGATCTATCTAGTGATGATGCTCCCCAAATAGAGGTTAATCTTGCAGGACCATCATTAGCAGATTTATGGGAGGAAGATCAGTTCCTTCAAAGAAGTAATGAGCCAGTTCAGACTATTTATGATACTGATGAAGAAAGTTATGAGAGCATGGAAGTAAGTAAAGATTCATTGGATATTTGCTCTACTTCATCTCAGATCATCAGTAATAGTTTCCATATGATTAGGAATCAGCAGCCTTGCATCTCAAAGGTTGAAGAGGAAAGCAATGAAGAAGTTGTTGAGCAGGTTGAAACCAAGGAGCCTTCCCTTGAAAAAGAGGAAGCAAGTGAACATGTCCCTGCTCAAGAATATAATAACCTCTTCACAGAGCTCAGTCCATTAAAACAGGACACACCAGGACTTATAGAGGACAACACTGCAGTGTATGATGAGTCCTCCAGTTCAGATAATAATGAAGATGAGGAAGTTTGTCTTCCTCAAAAGAATCTTTGCCTTGATCCAGTGGAAAAAGAAGAGATGATCTTGGTGGAACCATGTCTTCCAACTACTCCTAACCAGGCATTATTTCAAGATCCCTATCTTGATTTCCTGAAGACATGTGAAGAAAGGATAAAGGTTGCAAACAACAGTATTTCACCAAGTACAACAAAAATTTTCAGAGCTGCTGCTAAAGAACCAAGAAAATGGGAATGCCCCTGTCTGTCCTACATGCTCAAAGAGATGAGCAAAGACCAATCATGGAACCATCTAATTGACTGGATGTATTGGAAAAGAGAATTTGTAAGTTAAAAATGTAAATATTCCAAGTTAGATTAGGTTAGATAGGAATGTCAATAAAGCTCAGCCTTTGAGCATTTAGTTAGTTGTTGATTTTTGCTTTGAAGAAAAGGGACAAAACTACAAAAAAAAATAAAAATAGAAAAGAGGGCAGAATGAAAACAAGAAAGGTACAGCCCCATACCAAAAAGAGAGACAAAGTCTGAAAGTGTGCAAGCTCAAATGCCACTCCTAAAAACACACTTCTAGTTAGTCATACAGCCTAATCATGACTAATTAGCTTGTCAATTTACTGTTGATAGGTTAGTGAATTAGATCAGCCAAACAGTATAATATTGGCTTATCAGTAAGGTAGATTAGGATAGAAAAACAAAGGTTCAAACAAGCTCAAAACCTGAACCTATGAGATTGATGAAGAACTGGTTCTAAAAAGCTCAAAACTTGAACCAGATGAGAAAGAAAAACAACTCAAAAAATCCGAAAAACAAAGTTGAAAAAATGATGAAGGATGTTTTAGTTTTCAGATCTTAAGCCTTCAACATTTTGCTTTAATTTTCTGCAAATAAAAATCTATGTGCATCTTTTTTTTATGCCATAGATCAACAACAAGTTAGACTGCTTAATCCTGACTTGATTGCTTTTCAATTTCTGTTTTAGAATATAGAGAATAAAAATCTGTTAGATAGTCTAATCCTAACAGATAGTAGTTAGGTAGAGAAACTTATGAGTTCAACTGCTTAATCTGAACTCATTGAGGAATAAGAGTAGACTTATATTAGTTTCATGTTTTCAAAAAGAATAAAATGTTGATGTTTAAAGGTCTACAAGTCCAAATGCACCTTTTTGAAGAAAAAATGTTAGGAATTAGGTTGTGTAGGTAGTTGTTTGGGGAAGAATTTTTCTACTGATATCAAATGCTATAATCATCTTTCCAGCAGCTGATCAAAAAAGAGGAAAAGGTTGTCAAGGTAAAAAGCCATTGATCTACATCAAAAGAAAATTTTTCTGAGGTTCTTGACACCTCCAAGGAGCTGCCATCCCAAGTTGGAGCCGCTGTTAGCCACCTATAAAAATTTGTCATACCAAATGGTGGCTAAATATTTTTCAGCCTTCAAGAGATATTTTCCTCTGAAAACCTATCATCTTTTGAATTCTTATAATGTTCTTTTCTCTTTGAGTTAATCTTCACTGTTGTTTCCCTCTTTTTCCTAAAAAACCTGTTGTTTTACTAGGAGAAAAACTACTTAAGAAACTCCATTTTCCCCTCATTACACTTCTCTATTTTTATTCTCCATATTCATCCATTTACCTTCATATTAACCTCTAAACCATTCCAAAACCCTTTTTAAACCTTATGTCCCCCGTTGTTTGGTTTAAAAAACCCTTTTCTCTCTTATCGGAACCCTCAAAAACCTCTAAAAATCCTTCAAAAATCCTTAAAAATCTCCATTTTTGCATTAAGGCCTTATGCCCCTTTGGCCTAAGCCCCAGCTCCTTTTTTCCGTAGGTGACCCGGAACCATAACTTGGATCTAACCCCCATCGTGCAATCGCAATCGGGGTTTCTTGTTTCCTTATTGCCTTTTACTTCAAAAACTCTGATGCGATAAGCCTTTTTCTTTTAAAAACCCCCGGTCTCCTCGCCCTTTTCACAGGACCACAGCCCCACAATCGGATGCTTAAAAGTCTAAAAACCCTTCCCGAACCCCTTTTCCTTTTTTTTTCATAAACCCAACGTTATGATTTGAAATAAATTTGGGCCGTCGATCTCTGCAGATCAACGGCCATCGGCTCATCGCATCACAAGTTCGCATGGGTCCTTCCTTTTCCGTCTCTTTCAAAAGTTCCGATGCGATCCCTCTGAGCAAACCTCAGCCATTGATCCATCTTCATCCAACGTTACAAATCATCACATCACTCCCATCCATCATGTTGCCCTCCGCCGATGCAATCCCCGATTTAATCTGGACCATCGATCATCCCTCTGATCCAACGGTTAGTACATTATCGCATCGCAAAAGTTCATCGCATCGGCAAATCGCATTTTCCCTTTTCCTCCTCCGATTCAATCTCAGCCGTTGAATCCACAAGAACCAACGGCCATGATTCAATCACGCTTTGTTCATAGCCCCCCATCATCGCACCCGTCAATTCAATCCTGACCGTTGATCTCCCCTCTGATCCAACGGCCAGCACTTAATCGTACATCGCAAACTCAAAAAGTCCGACGCGATGAGCCCATCTCCTCCGATCTATCGATTTGATCTGGACCGTTGAATCCACAAGAACCAACGGCCAGGATCTAATAGCGCTCCGCCCATAACCCTTCACCATCCCGACCTCTGATTAAATCTCCACCGTTGATCTTCCCAAATCCAACAGTCCACATTACTTCCGCTCTTCAAACCCCGCCCTTCTCATTTTCCCCCACCGACAGATCTCCACCATCCATTCCCCTGATCCAACAGTTCACATTTAAACTGTCGTTGACCCCACCTACCTTTCCACCCATGCATCTTGCCCTCCATCATGTGCGATCTGCACCATTAGATCTACTGCCCCTCATATGACGGTTGAAACTCCATATCGCGTAATTTTTGCGCCTGAGCATTAACATTCCAAAAAAACGCGAAATGGGCGGTATTGGGAGGGACAGGTGTCAGCAAGTGTATGGTATCACGTTTTTTTGGCCAAAATCTAAAACCACTTGAACGCCGCGCGAAGACCACTAATGGTTTTCCGCCTTACCACCATCCTCCGCAAAATTCATTTTCACCTTTTAATCTTGGTCGTCGATCTTTGAGATCAGACGGCTCACGTTATATCCCAACCTCGAGTCATTTTCTCTTCGCCTTTTCTCCCAAACGCTCCATTGAGAGTTCTCCGTCGTTGATCTCCGAAGATAGAGCGGCCCTGACTTAATCTTACCACCATTTCGCTTTTCACCCAACCTTCTCCCAAATGACTTGATCGAGAAATCTTGACCGTTAATTAATCTAAATCGACGGCTCCGATTCTCCCTCGCTCCCAAACTGCCCAAAGCAGTTTAAACCTATTTTTTGCAGGATTTTTGTAATATTCCTTTGTTTTGTGCAGGTTATAAGGGTTTTTCCCAGATTTTTTAAATTAACATGAAGGCTAGGAATGATGATTCCTAAACTTCAGTACAGGAAGGGATCCAAGGGGTCTTTCATTAAAACAAACCCCTCCACCTGTGTAAACCTTATGCGCCTGCAAAACAGCGAAACACAGTAAAACATTAATTAAATGAAGAGTATCAGTGTCAAAGGTAAAGATCAGTGCATAAGTGAAGAATAAAGATTTTAAAGCAGAGTTTAAAGGGATTAATTAAGGCATAAATTCAAGAATCAAAGGCCTAATCCACAGAGATAAAGACAGTGTTAAAGGATAAAGATCCGAAATGAAGATCAAAGCTTAATTAAGCCTAAAACACAGACAAAGAGCATATTAAAGGTGTTTTAAGAAAAATCAAAGAAAAATATCAGTCCGAAAGGCCTCCACTGCCACATCAGAGGCCAATTATCCTCTTCAGCTACCAAAGAGCCACCTGCAGATTTCATAAATCAAATGAAGACATAGTTATTGCCCAGTCAGAAGATATTTGCTTAAAGACAGCTGAAAAGTTATTTCAAACAAATGAATACATTTTACACTGTCAATAAAGTTATTGTAAAAGATAAAAAAGGCCTTAAAGTCAATCTTTTTATCCACTAGGCCTAAAAATCATAAACAGAGTAAATGAAACAAGGATATAATTCAATGCATTCCTGCCTTATGCTTTGCATGGTTTTCAAGGCTAGGAATTGCATTTACTATGGAATTAATGATACTTGAACCCTAGAAACTCTTCCACCTCCTCATTTCCTTATAAAATCTCCTTGAGGAGCATATTGTAAAAGGTTGGTCTCTAGATATCTGTTGCATGTAAATAGTTTACTGAAGCTGTTGTAGCCCTGTTTGTAGTCAAAGATACATAAGTTGAGATGAGAAGTTTGAAGCTGTAGAAACTTGTTGGACTTGAAGATTGTAACTGGTTTGAACATCAAATACAAATAGTTGATTTATGGGATCCTGGTCTATGTCAATGGTGATGTGTTTCTTATTGTAAATTTTTATTTACTTTTTGTTTCCATTTTGTCCACTTTCTCTGATAAAGAACAACAAATATAGATTAGGATTTACTCTCGAAGTACCCTAAATCTCACTGATAAGCTTTATCTATATGTTTTCTGTTGATTGTTTATTTCAAGATAATTCAATAGAGTGTGATCAGTCAAGGAATGTTGGTTAGCCCATGTTTTGCTGAGTGTAGCATGAAATATTGTCTTTGAATGTTCTTAAGAAGTTTTCTAATTAAAGCTCAGATAGAGAAGTTTATGGTTAGCCCTGTCCTCTGGTTTATCTCCAATGGTTGCTTTGAAGAGTTCCCTTAAGAGTATGTTGAAAGCAGGCTAGTTTCAAAGTACTTACTTGATCTTAGACTACTTTTTATGTTTATCATGAATGTTTTTCTTTGGAATATGCTGAAAGCAGACTAAGTTAAAAGTATTTACTTGATCTTAAGCTATTCTATGTGTTTTAAATGTTTTCTATTGAAAGTACATCAAAAGCAGGCTAGTTTAGAAGTACTTACCTGATCTTATATTACTTTTATGTCTCTCCTTAAGTGCATGCCAAAAGTAGGATAGTTTCAAAGTACTTACTTGATCTTAGGTTGCTCTTTGTTTCTTCATCTGTTTAATTTCCCTCACTTCATTTCTTATTGTTTCATTCCATAAAATCAACTTAAAGAGATCCTTTGACATAGATGACTTGCCCCATGGACCACTCTTGAACCTTGTTGTTTCAATTAAATCCTCTTATGACTCCATAGCCCAATGGATTGAAGCTGCTCCTTGCCTATCTTATTAGCTGAACCATTATTTCACCTACTTACACCTTCACCCTTCTTTTAGACTTCCTTCACCTTCATTATATCCTTGCCCAACCAAAACAAACAAAACCTTTGTTCTTAATAACTAGCCTAATATCACATTTTAAACCTTAAAAAGATAAATCAATCTTTCCACTTATAGAGAGATCCCTCACTATATTCATGAGGGCTAGATCCTAGAATCCCAAAGTGGTTCATGTGTAGGCTCTACAGCTTTGTATTTTCCAATCTTGCAACAGAGACCCTAACACTAGGGTCACTACTTTGTTTGCCACTAGGTTGGTTGTTTTCTCCTTGGTTTCTATCAGAACTTTAAGCCACTATGCTATTGTTTTCTGTTGTCTTTTTAGGAGTGTTTCCAGAATTATTTTTAGCAGAAATTTTAGAGGTCTTATTTTTGGGAGTGCCTTGGTTCTTTTTACTTCTAAGGTCATATTGTTTGTGCACTTCCATTATATCAATTTCAAAGCCTTGTTTGTAGTCTTCAGATTCTAGGATTTCTTCTTCATAAGGTGTAAATATACCTTGTTCTTCTTTAGTGAGGAAAACAGTATCCTCATTTTTTACTCCTATTAAGTTTATGCGATTTCCCTTTGCTTATTCTATTATCCCCTCATCCTCATCAGCATAATTTTCTTGAAAGGGAGGTCTTATCTGCTGATCAGGACCTCTCTGTCTAATTTGAGGAGGGTTTCTCCTAAAGTTATGGTTTTGATTCTGAGTTTGATTTCTTTTTTGAGGAGTTGTTTGATTTTCTCTAGGATAAGTTATCTCATTTACATTCATCCTCTCCATCATTCTCTCCATGGTTTTGACTAAGTTATCAAGCTTTGTGTCAGATTTGGAGGGTACAACTTCTTCCCTATATGTCACCCTTTTTTCATTTTTCATCCTAGCTCTTTTAGCAATCAGATTTTCCTCTACACTTACTGATCCCCTCTGCATATCTTCTAAGGTGAGGGGTTCTCTTTCTCTTAATTGGTAAGCCATCTCTCGATCAAATCCATCTGGAAATTTCATTAGAGCTAGGCCTTGTGGAGGTTTCATATGGGTAGGCAGGGCATTGTACACACTATTAAATCTAGTGCAATACTATTTTACACCCTCTACAACATTTCTCTTAATGTTTTCATATTCTGATAAAATTTGGAGAGGGTTCTTCTTGAATTCCCATTTGTTAAAAAATAATTGATGAAAAGCAGGGAGGTCATTTATATTGTTAGGGTTAGGCCTTTGAACCATTTTCTTGCTTCTCCCCCTAGGCTTTGAGAAAACATTCTAATTTTAATGGTTTCACCATCTATTTCTTGTCTGTCAAAGTAGTCATTCATTTTGTCCACATGTTGTTGAGAAGCAGTAGAACTACTAGCATCATATAAAGGAATTTTGGACTGATAATCTTGTGGTAGGATAGCTAAGGGTAAAGGAAGGAATACGGGGGCAAACCATGTTGCCATGATATGGAGTTGTGGGAACAATGGAGGGTTGACAGGAGAAGGATTTGTGAAAGGAAGTGGATGATGAAGTGGGGTGGTTTTGACAGTGGATGTATGAGTAGGAGTAACAGAAGTACTTGGACCAACTAAGCATTGTTGAGTAGATTTAGGATGAGAGAAGCCAAAGTTATGAATGAAATGGAGATCTGGAGGAGTGAAAGGAGAGGGTTCCCTACTACTACTTTGTTGTGAGTTTACAGGCTCAAGGTTTATCTAGTCTATACCACTTTGTGACTTGGTTCTAGATAGGTTTTTTATAAGGGGTAAGTCAACTTGGGTATTTTGTAGAGCTGTAAGGTTTTCAGGGACAGAACTTGCTCTGTGGATTGGTCTGACAACAGCTGGATTATTAAATCTAGGATACTTCCTAAGGATACTTTCAGGATTATCAACAATTTTAGGAGGATTTGGGTTAGGATGGGATCTAGTACAAATTCTTCTAGAAGCCAAGAATTAGACCCAAGAATAAGAAAGGTTTGCTACGTATAACAGTCTTTAAGAGAAAACCAATCTGCACAAAGAAAAACTTATTCCACAAAAGTTTTCTTAACTGGGTTTTTGTGATGTTTTAGTGATAAAATAAGTTTCCCAGTGGAATCTATGGAAAACCAGTGGGGTCAGCAGGCCTACTGAAAACCAGTGGAGTCACCAGGTAGAGGATTTTTACTTGCTTTATAGGACTGGTTGTTGTCCACCATCAACAATCCACAACCATTCTTGGTTGACACTTGATTCATTCTTTTTAGCTTAAAATGAGGTTTTTTTCTGAGTTCTTGAAGTTATCTATTACTCAGTAACTCCCTAGTATGGTCACCACTATGTTGGCTCCCTGTGATTTGAAAGATTGGCAAGAAAAAATGTTGCAAGGGGCCACATCAAAACCACTTTGGAATCCTAGGATCTAGCCTTCCTGGATTCTTAGAGGGATCTCTCGATATAAGTATCTTTGAATGATATTCTTTATTTTTTAGTCTATGATATTAGGCTAGTTATGAAGATCTGATAACTTTGTTGATTTTGGTTGATTGAAAGGTCATTTGATAGATCAAATGTTGGAGTTGATTGAGAGAATGTTTCAGCTAGAGGATAGACTGTGGGACAACATTAATCCATTGGGTTGTGGATTCATAAAAGGGTTTAATTGTTCAAAAACTCTACAAGGGTTTTCATAGGGAAAGCTATCTATATTAAAAGGATCTCTTTAGATTAGGTTGTGATATGAAACAATAATAAGTTGTGAAGGCAGCAAAGCTATAGTCAGTTAAGAATATTCTAGCTCTACATAGACAAGAAAAGCCTTATAGGTAACTGTTTGAAGCAAGCCAAAGGACAGGGAAAACCATAAACTTCTTTAAACAAACTTTCAATAAGAAAACCTCTAAGACAACAATCCAGTAATCCTAAGACTGCTTTCAGATAAATAAAACATGCAAGATAACAATGAGAGCATCCTAAGATCAAACAGAAATAATATAATCTTCTTTTGACCAAATCTCTAGGGATCTTTCAAAGCAAATTTTTAAGGCAGACCAGAGGACAAGGCATACCATAGACTTCCCTGGTTTAGACTCTACTAAGCATACTTCAAAGAAGATCTTAAAAACAATATCTCAAGTTGTACTCAATGAATATGGACTTACCATTACTTTCCCTAGTTACACTCTATTGAAATCATTCCTTAAAAAAACTTCTCAAGCCATACCAATGAACATGGATTCACCAAAAATCACCTAGTTATACTCTATTGAATCATTCTTAAAGATCCAAGCTAGACAAAACTGAAGGGAAACTAAGAATCCTCCAATCAAACCTTGCAGAAGAAAACATAAAGATAAAGATTGTAGAAAGAAATAGGGTGCTTTAACAACAAATCCTAATCTAAATTTTCCGTTCTTTATCAGAGAATATGGACAGAATGTAAAACATAAGAAAAAACAATAACAGAGAAGGAAAAATTCATCATTAAATAGTTCGAGGATCCTGTGAACATGCTTGTATTATTGATTTTCAAACCAGTTACATACTCGAGTACAATGGGTCTTTACAGCTCAAAGCTTTCTCTATCCAGCCTAGTATTCCTCAACTAGCTTAGCAACTCATCAATCCCAATTTTAACTCAGCAACCAACATTAATAATGAACCTCCTATGCAATATTTATATGCAAATGAGGAGGTGGAATTGAAAACTAGGGTTAAGGTGTTATTTATTGCAGAGTTAATTATTTTTGACCTTTGAGACCATGCAAGGCCCAAGGAAAAAAATATAGGAAAGAGTTACTCTGAAACAATAACTTTTGTCTTAACTTTTGAGTTAATTTTAGTTGAAATATTTGACTTTAAAGGATTTGTAATAACTTTATAATAACTATTGAGCTGCTTCCAAAATATCTTTGACTGTGTAATAACTTCCTGATGCCTTTCCTAAAAGAAATCATGTTGTAGATGGAATTTTGATCTTCGGAGGGGTAAATGCTTCGTTGTTGAGTCATTCGAAGTTGCCTTTAGGTTAATTTTTCTTTGTTTGAATCATCAGACTCTAATTAGACCTTTGAACCTTGATTTAACTTTAATAAACTGCTTTACTATCCTTTGTCCTTTTTTTTAAACTTTTAATCATATGATCATTCTATGCCTGTCTTTATCTGCCTTTAATTTCTGCTCTGCCTAGCTAATCCTCTGTGTTAATCCTTTGATTTAGGATTAGGCCATTAACCTTTCTGTTCTTCATTCTTTTACTTCTTTTCTCTAACTGTTTGTTTGTTTTGTGTGCAGGGAGGTGGTCTTCTTTGTGGTATGAGGGTTTATAACCCTACAATGATCATGATCCATCGAGGGTAAACCTTTATGCAAACCCCTGGCTTTCGTTTATGTGAATGTTACCTACTGGATTGTCATCGAGAGGTCAATTTGACCATTTTCGATCATTGGAATGCCCCTTGGGCATCCCACCATTAAACTTGCACACAACAAACACATGTTAGCTTAAAACCTGCGAGGAGTGGTAAGACTGCATTTTTAAGGGTTTCTGGGTGGTTGGGAGGCATCTGCAAAGGAGGAAGGCGAAACCAAGAAGAATTCAGATGGAGGCGGGAAATTTTGAATTTTGGCATGGAGGGAGAAAGAAGTTTTGGGAAACCCCAGTGGTTTATCGCATGCGCTGGTGGTGGTAAGTGGTATTGGCTGATGGGTGCGCGATACCATAGATTAATCGATGCGTGGCAGGGTGAATACCGCTTATTTCATGTGGGGTAAGGTTCTTAACATCGGCGCAAGTTTTCCATGCAATATTAAGTCTGGGCCATCGGATCTCAAGGAGTGATATCAACGTTGCGGAGTGAATAGGGGGAGTGGAGCATAGGTCTGGAGGGTGGAGCCCGTGGAAAAGTGTCGGGTCTCAGTTGGGTGGTAGAGCCAAGTGGAAGGCGGGGCCTATTAATATGATTTTTCAAAGGTTAAGGGGGGTCTTTATAGGGGGGTTTTTAAGAGTCTGATAGTTTTATAAGGTTAGGTTTAAACAATGTAAAAGGGACTTTTACATTGTTGAAGGCTTTTTAGAGAAAAATGATGAATAAAGGGGTTTATGAGGGTTTAGGGGAAGGGGAAAATGGGTTTTTCAAGGGGGAAAATGAGGGTTAGAAGGGAAGAAAGGGTGAATGAGGAAAAAGTATGGAGGGATGGTGAGAATGGGGGGGATAACCCAAAAAATGGATTCTTCTTAGAGTAGTAGGGTAAACTTGAGAAGGCAGAGATAAATAATTTTCAGTGAAACATATAGGCTTAGGATAATCAATGCAGTGAGATTTGCAAAACTCACAATATTTCATAATAATTTGTTTTTGGAAATCTGAGATCAATACTTAGCCATCTTTTGATATTAACAAAATTTACTGATGGCTAACACTATGGAAAGGAGACATAGGAGAAGAGGAGCCATATGATAGGTAATATCAGCAAGCATAAAGCCATACCAACTCATAGACATCATGACTCCATCATTTTCCAAGAATTCTTTCCAAAGGACAAATCATTTGCCACACCTAGGGCCAGTTTTACTTCAAACTATGTTTCTGACCCAAAAGAGATGAATATGGCTAGCCTGAGAGAGGTTTTTTTTCCATAATATTTCCAAGAAGAAAAACCTCCTTCATTTTTTACACAGGTATCATAGTTTGGGAGCAATTTCAAAACTACAGGTGTCAAGGGAGAATTGCTGCACTACTGGACTGACCTTGAGAAAATCAGATTTTATCATAGCTGGAATGTCCAAATGACTTTCTTAATGAGTCAAATGATAACTAGACTGGAAGATATTTCCAATGAGCTATCATGAGCTCAATTTGGAGTTAAGGAAGGCCTCCAAAAGTTTTCTGCACCAGCACTCTGCATTTTTTCACCATCACTCAACAATTTTTGACCATTCTTGGGAAAATAAACTTTTTATAGGGAAAATCAACTCCAATCAAGGAAAAAATGGTATATTTGGAAATTATTTAGGTTACGATTTCCAACGAGATATCACGGGCCCAATTTTGACACCAGGAAGGCCTCCAAATTCCCTCTGCAAAATGGCGCAGCGCGCTCAGGAGTTGGTGCTGCGCCCCTGTCAATTTTATCCCATGTAATTACACATGCATGGAACTCGCGCGCCAGGGAGGTGTGGGGCCACAGCTAGAATACCGCAAAAAATAAAGACAATTAAGAGAATAATACATACAATAAAAACCCAAAGAACAAATCACATACACATAAACACAATGTTTAACTTCACAAAGAAAACCCCAAACTCCGGGGAAAACCCATCCTAATGAAATTTCATTAGCATTGGCCAAAACCCTGACCAATCCGGCCAAGTGAGCCTTCACCGCTCACCTCCAGGCCCTACCTTACAATGAAGTCTTCTCAGCCTTTTATAGGCTCCATTACATGCAATACCATAGGCTGAAAACTATGGGTGTACAAAACCATGTGCCCCAAAACCACCACTGTTTACCCTAGTCCACATTGACTCTACCCCGAGTCATGTTTACCTAACAATTCCCCCCTTAAACTTGACTTGGGGCATCTTGACTAAATCCAGCCAAACCTGCTAAGTGAGACAACCCCGCTCACTCTAGCTCTTCCCCCCTCAAATTTTTACCCAGGGTAATTGTTAATTTGGCATCCCCCCGATCACCTAGGTCTAACCCAGACTTTACCAGTGATTACCCAGGGGTACGCATGCCATACCAGGTCTTACAGCAGTATGCCCATTTACATGTAAAAAATTAACTCCATTATAATAATATTTTTTTGTTTCATTGTTGCTCTTTGTACATATGAAATCAATGTCCATATAAAAAGAACCCATCTACCGGATTACATGGGTCACCAGCCTCTGTAACCGCTAGTCCTCTAGGAGTTCTCTTCAGATACATGGTTCATCAATTAATTAATCCACGTGCAAACATCCTCTCATCTCTGAATTTCTTGAACCAACTTCTTATCACTGCTAGTCACCAGATCTAAGCTGTGGCAGCACCATTGTTCTCTTTATCCATTGAGTAACCCTCCATGGAATTCCCCATGGAATCAATCAATTGAATGTTTTCTATTTCCTAGAAACACCATGCTCTGTATGGCCAGATCTGCAAAAGGCTGCATTGATTTCTCCATTCATAGGCCAATAAAACCCTTGGCTGCAAAAGCATCCCTTTGAAGCCAAATATGGCTCTGATACCATTTGTTAGGAATTACTGCAGAAATAAAATATTTACCGAGAGAATAATACACATACAAAACCCAGCAACAAATCACATAAACATAAACACAATGTTTAACCAGAAAAACCCCAAATCTGGGGAAAAACCCATCCTAATGAAATTTCATTAACCATTGGCCAAAACCCTGACCAATCCGGCCAAGTGAGCCTTCACCGCTCAACTCCAAGCCTACCTTACAATGAAGTATTCCCAGCCTCTTATAGGCTCCATTACATGTAATACCATGGGCCAAAACCATGGGTGCACAAAACCATGTGCCCCAAAACCACTACTGTTTACCCTAGTCAACATTGACTCTACCCCAAGTCATGTTTACCTAATAAATGTACCTTGGCCAGGAGGGCCTCCTCAACCCTAAAAACACTCAATTCACTCCCAAACTCTTGCTAAAGGTCCTCTAGGAATAATGAAATTTAAGTACCATCACATCAACCCATTTCCAAACATTTTTGCCATCATTTAATGGAAGGAAGTTGAAGTCCAAAGATGGAACCATAGGTCCTCACTCACCTTATCCTAAAGCATCAGATCAAGAAGAGAACGAGGATGAAGTGGAAGAGACAAATGATGAAGATGCAGATGTTTATAAAGAGGAGGAAGAGATCAGTGATGAAAATAAAAGTGACAAAGAGGCCAGCATTGATAAAGATGATGACAATGAGGAAAGTGCAGAAGCTAAAGGTAGCATAAATGAAAATGAAAATAGTGAGGAAATTATAGAGGACAATAAATAGGTTGAGGAAAATGAAGATTAAAATGCACAAAACAGTAATGAAGACACTGATAAAGACACCTATAATAGTGACAACACAGAAAATGATAATGGCCATGATAATGTTGCAAACACAAGGGACAATGATGAAGAAGAAACCATGATAACTGATAACCCTAGTGATGATGACAACAGTGACACTATGAACCAAAAAATCATTGAAGAGGTTGATGACAATGGTGAAGATCATAACAGTAATGTTAGCATGGAGGAATATGAAGGTAAGTCACAAGAGGGCAGTCAAGAACACAGTGCAAAGGACATCAACACAAAGATCATTGAGGAAAAGAAAGGCAGTCTTGAGATCAGCCATGGTGAGGGAACTTAAGTGGGTAAATTTGAGCTTTTACCTCTCACCTATCATAGGGGAAAGAGGCATGTGTTTTCTACCTCCAAAGGGCAAGGGGCCATGCCCTCCACCTCATCTCAGCCACTAGACAAAGGTAAACAAAAGATAAAGGAAGAAAAAGAAGATCATGAGATTGAGAGGGAATTTAAAATCATTCAGGTGGAAATGATGAGGAGAATGAATCAAGGATCTCAAACTTTCTCATCCAAAACAAAAATGCACAAATTTAAGACCTCCAAGTAGACCTAGATAGGGCCCAGACTATGAATAATGCCCTTGACTTGGAGAACAAACAGCTAGGAGAACAAATTGCAATTTATGAAGCTAGAGCCATCAAGGCCCAGAAAGAAGCCCAGAAGGCATAGGTGAAACTAGAAGATTTCATGGGCACTTAGGAAGAGAGTGAGGATGAGGAAGGAAAATCTAGGAGGAGACCTAGAACCATGGGGTTGAGGAAGGCATTGGCAAAGCAAAGGGAACAAGAATCAGCCCTAGCAGAAAAACTCCCTCTAGATGAGCTTTTGGCCATGGATATAACACATGATCGGGAGCCTTGGTTGGAAAGATACAACATACATTTGGAGGCTAAATTGAAGAAATAAAATCAGAATCTTGACCTCCAAATAAGGATGACTAAACATTATGCTCGGAGAAACCAAATTGCAAAGGCTAAACTGAAAAAGGCCCAAACCAATATCCAAACACTAAAAGAGGAAAAATGCCAAGCTAAACTTGGAATATTGGAACAATCTTCTCTACAGGTCTCTCAAAACCCATGAGGCACACTTCCACCAAATTTGGGAGAATTGTGACAAATTTTGGTTTTTTCCTAATTTGAGGGCCAAGGGGGTAGCACCCATGGTGCTACGCTTTTTCTCAGAGAATATTCAGGAGGAAAGGCTCACATTTTTGGAATCCTCAGCTCAATTATATCATTTTCACAAAGTTTCAAGTCAATTTGAGTTGTTTTGGTCCTCCAAAAGGGTCAAAAACACCCTAATTTTCACCTTTCTGCCTAGTTTTCAGAACAGGTGTTGCACCTTT
Source organism: Pinus albicaulis (assembly GCA_034641835.2). Lineage (NCBI taxonomy): Eukaryota > Viridiplantae > Streptophyta > Pinopsida > Pinales > Pinaceae > Pinus > Pinus albicaulis. The sequence continues at coordinate 1,489,101,246 of CM076575.1, read as the reverse complement.
ACCAGCCTTGGAATTTTTTATTTTTGAATAGGTTTCATAGGTCCAATCAGAGAAAAAATGGTAGGTCTAGAAATTAGACTCAACTTTATTTCCAACGAACCATCACGGAGCCTATTCCGACATCGGGAAGGCCTTCAAAACATTGTTGCAAGTTGACCCAGTTTTCCTGCTCTAGTGCTATGCCCTTGGCATGGAAATTCATCCTAAAACACAATGTTGTGCCCTTAATAGAGGAAAAGTCAACAATGTATGCTTGGCAATTATTAGGATGATTGGAAGAGCCCAAATGTCAATTTATTTGCTAAAAATGCCCGAAAAGATATTTTGTTTTAGATATTTTGTGCCTTGGGCCTTGCAAGGTCTCAAGGACAATAGTGACATTTCTGATTATCCAATAGACTTCTAGAGACTCTATTAGGTTTTTCTCCTCCTTGCTTGTTAAATAGAGCATTGAGGATTCATTGTTAATGTTGGCATTTGATGAGTTTTGAGAGAAATACATGGTTATTTGAGGTTGAAGAGAAATTTGGTGTTGTGGAGCTTGTGGATGATTTACCTTAATTGATGATGATGAAGGCTTGCTTGCAGGATCCTTGAGTTTGGTTAATGGTGATGTGTCTATAATTTTTTCATGTTTTCTTGTTTACCATTGTGTCCATCCTTCTATGTTGCAATATCAGAAAAGTATAGGTTGAGAAATGTTGTTTGAGGCACCTCAGTCCTCCTGTTTTCTATTGTCTTTATGTTTTCCTCTGCTGGGTTAGTTTAAGGAATTATTAGTTGCTCCTTAGACCCACCTAAGCTTGTTTGTTTCATTAATGGTTTAAGAAATTAGTTTTTAAATATGTTTCATGGTTAGCTCTGCTTACTTGATACTATCTAAACTCTGTTTGTGGAACCTCTCTTTGATGTATTACTTGTTAGGATTAGCCAAAGAGGCCATGTTTTGATCATGCCCTTTGTCTATTCTTAATAGGTTTGCCTCAAAGTTCTTTGTAGCTTGATTTATGATGCTTAGGTGTTCCCTCTTCATGGATTAAAGTTATTTGTCATCGTATATGTTTTCAAATATTGAAGGTGAAATCATTAAAGTTAGATAAGTTTTCTTGCTTTCTTTGTTTCACTGAATTTTTCATCTTGAATGTCTATTTGTTTTAGTATTGTCTTTGAGTTAATGGTTTTCCCTATCTCATGATTATTATCTTTTGCTTATCATTATTTGAGACCTTCTTGTTTATGGGTATTTGACAAAGGATACTTCACTTCCCTTTTCCCTACCTTGTTCCCCAACTTAATGTTTATTTCACTTCACACATAACCTTTAAGATCCATTAACCGCACTAGATTTTCCCTGTGATGCACTCTGAATCATTGTTGAGATATCCATGACTTTCATAGACTCCATAACCCAATTTATTTTATGACCTCTCACTCCACCTATCCTACTTAATCATCTTACCCAACCAAACAAACAACAAACCCTACACTTAACAACTAGCCTAAAATCAACCATCTAATTCAAACAAGCTTACATCCTTTGAACGTAATAGAGAGAGCCCTCTCTAAGTCCAGGAAGGCTAGGTCCTAGGACTCCAAAGACTGGTCTGATGTTACCCTGTGCATTTAGTTTACCAATCTGCTAAATCACGGGACCCTAACATAATGGCGATCACGGTGGGACCTTCTGAGTCAGTTACAATCTAAGTATTCCTTAGGACTTCAAAAACCCTTGTTAAACAGTATCTATTGATTTATCACCAACTCATAGCCTAACATAATTGGAAAATCAAGGTGAGAAGATTTCTAATGTTAGTGACAATCTAAGTACCCCTTAGAACTTCAGAAACCCTTATCAAATCATAGAGAGCTTAAAATGTTAGCTAAGAAGTAGAATCCAATTGTCTTACCATCCTAGAAAAATGATGACTCAACTAGAAGACACACATAGAACCCTTAGGGCTACATAAAGGAACTCATAAAACCCCAAAAACATCCCTAGATTGGTTTTTGTCAATTATTGGTGGTGGACCATGCATACACATCCTCAAACCAACTAAAAACATCCACTAGGAAACTCCACTAGCCTCCAATAGGCCTACTACCCCACTAGTTCTTACAGACTCCCCTGGGAATGCATTGATAAATCCCAATCATGCTGATGGTGGACAGAAAGTTGAAACCTTCCACTTGGAAACTCCACAACTCTCAATAGACCTAAAGACTCCACTAGTAGAGATCTCTAGACTGGTTGAAAAGATACAGTGACACCCTTTCTGATTTACAAACATGGATCCAAGGATACAAAGAAGATATGCTCCGATGAACAGAGATCATATCCCCGGATTTCCACATAAAGTGCCTCAGATAAATTGGATAAAAAGCCTGCCTATATTTCAAGATGAAAAATGTGATGACCCCTTGCTACATCTCATCAAATTTCATATACATGTATGGAGGCTAAAGGTTGAATCGCACGAGGAATGCCTCATGAAAATGTTTATGGCAACATTAGAAGGTAAGGCAAGAGAATGGTATGAATGGCTAAAACCTGGTAGCTTTTTTTCCTTTAAATATCTCCACAAGGTATTTTGTGATCATTATAAAGAAAATTCGCCATCCTTATCCTTGGCTGAAAATTATTGTGATCAATCTCAGGATATCATACAGTACCTTATAGATAGTGATGAAGATTTGGAAAATTTGCATCCTAAAGACCTCTTAGAAACCATTCATCAATTTCATTCTCAAGGTAGCTATCATGACAGCCTAGAGGAGTTAGTTGAGGAAGAACCCAATCAAGAAATAGAAGAAAACCCATAGGATCTCTCTGAAGGCACAAGTGATGATTCACCATCTCTTCTAGGTGAGGCTCAAGAAAACATTCAGCCTCAAAATCAGCCTTCACAAGATAAAGAGGACTGTTGTACTTCTATCCAAAGAAAGAGAAAATTGCCTCCATTTTTTACTGAAGGTGAAATAAATCAGATGCTAAACATGTAGCCAGCCTCTAAACCTTCATGTGAAAAAAACATTTATGTTCATTCTCCTACTAATCCCATCTACCATAAGTTAGAAAGTGAACTTGTAGATCAATTCAAAGAAAAACCATCTGATAATCCAATATGCTTGATTGGTAACACTACTTATTTTGATTATTTTCCAAAGTTTGATCAGTCTGATGACAATGTCCTCTAAACAAAATCTAACCTTGCAGAGAAATCAACAGATCATTTGTGGGAGGAACATCATTTTCCTCAAATTGGAAATAGTAGGCAACCAATACATACCATCTATGACATTGATGAGGAAAGCCTTGAAAGTTTAGAAGTAAGTGAGGGATCTCTGACTCTTTGCTCTACTTCATTTCAGTCCATCAGAAATAACTTTCATGTGATTGGAAATCAACAGCCTTTTTGGTTTGGTGTTGAGGTTGAGGAAGATAGTGAACTTCTTGAGCAAGTTTTCAGTAAGAATCATTTTCCTGACATGGTTGGGGAAATCCTTGATGACATAGATTCCTTCTCAGCTCCAGATTTGCAACCACCAAGTTCCCTTGAATTTCAGATTGAAAATGAAGGCTTGGAAATGGATAATCACATAAGAGTTGCTGCCCTCCTTTCTCAAGAATATTTGTTGCCAAAGAATACTCCTGCTCATCAACATGATGGCCTCCCCACAAAATTCAGCTCACTCAATCAGAACATATCAAGTATGCTAGAGAACAGCATTGCAATATATGTTGAGGCTACTAGTTCATATGATCTTGAGGAAGAGGAAGAGTTTCTTTCCCAAAAGAGTCCCAAGCTCAGCGAAGTGGAGGAAGAAGCAATCCTAGATCAAGCTTATTTTTCAAATTCTCAGAGCCAAGTATTGTTTCAAGATCACTTTGCTGATTTCTTAGAGACGTTTGATAAGGGATTAAAACATGTTAAGAGAAGTTTGATGCATAATTTCAAGAACATTTTAGGCACTACTGTTCAAACACAAGTGAGGTGGGAGTGGCCTTTTTATTTTTTCAAAATACTCAAAGAGATAAACCAAGATACCTCATGGAATCATAACCTTGATTGGTTGTATTGGAAAAGAGAGTTCACCAGCTAAATGTATATCATGTATAGTTTAGATTAGGATAGATAGGCATGCAAATAAGCTCATCAATATGAGCATATTTCTAGTTTTTAGTTTTAGAATGTTGATCTTGAAAACACAAAAACATAGAAAAGATGAAAAAGAGGGCATATGAAAAGAAAAGGTACAACCCCATACCCAAAAAAGAGTTTTGCTAAAACTGAGCAAGTCTAAATGCCACTACTAGTTGAGAAAAATAGTCTTGTTTAGTCATCTAGCCTAATCATGATTGAACATCTTTTAAATTTTTGCTGATAGGTTAGTGAAAGAAGACTTGTTAAACCATTTAAGCTTGAATTTTCAGTAGCAATAGATTAGGAAGAAAAGATTTTTGGTTCCACATGCTCAAATCTAAACCAAAGAAGAGAAATATGGGAGGCTTAACAAATGATAGATCACAACCCTCATATTTCTAGTTTTGTTTGTACAAAAATAATGTTCGTGTGAAGCTTCTCCTAATGCCACAGCCCATGGTAAATAAGATTTTCTAACCCTGATTTAAACCATGTTTTCAATTTCATGTCAATATCTTAGAGAATGAAGTCTGTCAAACAGCTTAATCTTGACAGTCAAATAGTCTAGGTAGAGAATAAAAGAGTTCACTAGCATAATCTGAACTCTTGGAGACAATAAGGTTACAAGTAGATAGTTTGTTTTTTCTTTCAAAAGAAAAGAATGTCAAGGGTTTTCCAGTCCAAGTGCACCAAAGGAAGAAAAAATGTTAGGCAAGTAGGATGGGTAGGTAGAGATGAAGTTGAAGTAATCATTTTTTTCAGATTCTTGAGATCATAACTTCAAAAGAAACATCAACAAATAAAAGAAGAAAAATATGCCTAATGGATGAGGCACTGGTCTTCATAAACCTAGATATCTGAAGTTCTGGACACCTTCTGAAAAGGAGCTGTCCTCCCCAAGTGGAGCCACTGTTAGTCATCAGTAATTTTTTCTATTTTTAGATGACTAAATTTTTATCCTATATTTCTAAAAACAAAATTCCATGAACATTGTGAATTTTAGAAATCTCACTGCCTTCATTATCCATAGAGAAAATTTTTCACTATCCTACCATTTTTCCATTTCATGATCACCTTGTAACTCCTACGGACTCCAAATGGCTTGTGCCTCTCATTTCCATCCTTTTTTCCTACCCATAATCTCATTACTATGTTTGTCCCATGCCTATGACTCCATTGTCCATCTAGGGTTTTTGAGGGCTTTTTCTTGGTTTCATGACTTCCATGGTTAAATCATCAACAAGGCTTGTATCCCGATGCTCTTACACCTCCTACTATCCTTAATATACCTTCATAAACACTTCCCATCACTCCTATCCCTCAAAATCATCATTTTTTCTACAAAACCTAGCCTATTGCTACAATTTGACACTTTTTCTAGACTAGGCCTGTTTTTTTCCCCTTTTGACCCTTTCCCTCACTCAATTCTTGAATCTCCATTTCATTCTCTAACATCTATCCCTATCCCCAAAAATTTCCCCAAGAATTTAGACAACCCTTAACCCCTTCATTCCCCTCCCTCTACAAGGCAGTCCTAAAATCCAATGTTTTGCGTACACCAAACCCTAATTTCCTCTTCCAACTAAGCTAGGGTTTGTTATGGAAAGGAGACATAGGAGAAGAGGATTCATATGATAGGTAATATTAGTAATCATAAATCCATACCAACTCATAAAAATCATGACTCCATCATTTTCCAAGAATTCTTTCCAAAGGACAAATCATTTGCCACACCTAGGGCCAGTTTTTCTTCAAACTATCTTTCTGACCAAACTGAAATGAATTTGACAAAAGTGATAGAGATTTTTTTCCATAATAGGTCCAATAAGAAAAATATCATTCATTTTTTACACAGGTATCATGGTTTGGGAGCAATATCAAAAATATAGGTGTCATGGGAGAATTGTTGCACTGCTGGAGTGACATTGGGAAAATCATATTTTCTCATAGCTGGAATGTCCAAATGACTGATTAATGAGTCAAATGATAACTATACTAGAATATATTTCCAATGAGCTATCATGAGCTCAATTTTAAGTTAAGGAAGGCCTCCAAAAGTTGTCTGCACCAGCACTTTGCATTTCTGCACCATCACTCAGCACTTTTTTACGAGTCATGGAAAAATTAGATTTTGACAGGGAAAATCAACTCCAATCAGGGGAAAAATGGAATATTTGGAAGGTAGACAGATTAATATTTCCAACGAGCTATCACGAGCCCAATTTCGACACCGGGAAGGCCTCCAAATTCCCTCTGCAAAATGGTGTTGTGCGCTTAGGAGTTGGTGCTCCGCCCCTGGAAATTTTTTCCCATGTAAATTACACATGGCATTGCGCACCTGGGAGGTGGTGTTGTGCCCTTGGCTAGGAGGGCCTCCTCAACCCTAAAAACACTCAATTCACTCCTATACTCTTCCTGAAGGTCCTCTAGGCATATTGAAAGTTAAGTACCATCACATCAACCCATTTCCAAGCATTGTTGCCATCATTTAATGGAAGGAAGTTGAAGTCCAAAGAAGGAACCCTAGGACCTCCCTCACCTTCTCCTAAAGCATCATATCAAGAAGAGAATGAGGATGAAGAGGAAGATACAAATGATGAAGATGTAGATGTTGATAAAGAGGAGGAAGAGAGCAGTGATGAAAAGGAAAGTGACAAAGAGGCCAGCATTGATAAAGATGATAACAGTGAGGAAAGTGCAGAAGCTAAAGGTAGCATAGATGAAAATGAAAACTGTGAGGACATTACAGAGGACAGTAAAGAATTTGAGGAAAATAAATATGAAAATTCACAAAACAGTAATGAAGACACTGATAAAGACACCTCTAATAGTGAGAACACAAAAAATGATAATGGCCCTGATAATGTTGCAAACACAAGGGACAGTGATGAAGAAGAAACCATGATAACTGATAACCCTAGTGATGATGACAATAGTGACACTATGAACCCAAAAATCAGTGAAGAGGTTGATGACAGTGGTAAATATCATAACAGTAATGTTAGCATGGAGGAATATGAAGGTAAGTCTCAAGAGGGAAATCAAGAACACAGTGAAAAGGACATCAACATAGAGATCATTGAGGAAAAGAAAGGCAGTCTTGAGATCAGCCATGGTGAGGGCACTCAAGTGGGAAATTTTGAGCTTTTCCCTCTCACCTATCATAGGGGAAAGAGGCATGTGTCACGTTTATAGGGTAAAATGTCGGGTTGTCAAGCATTTGAACATTCTCTTCCTTTGTGGCTTTTTTTTATGTCTTATGCGTACAAGAAGATTAGTCAGATAGTTCACAGGACTAGTTCACAAAGATGGCACATACATATTCATATTAACTTAAAACAACTTGATGGAATAAGATGGAAGATTACCTCTTTAATGATCTTGAAGTCTTTTGGAGAGTGTTGAACAGCGAAGCAGGGATCCTTCTTCACCAGCTCCAAATATCGACCCTGTAATCAGTCAAAGAACCCGTGTAATCTCTACCATAACATACATTTCCTATCAATTAAGTCAATATATAATAAACATTTAAACTATGCACATCTAAGCCATTCATCTCATGCTATATAAGTGATTAAATAACAATGAAAATATCAACGCATAGAATGGACAAAACAGATACAGTTCTATTGATTTATAAAAAGGAGGATTACAACCGTCGGTTGTACCAAGCCCTCCTTAGCCTTCCAATCTCTCTATCTCTCAAAGTGGTGATGTCTTGATCAACAAGTTCTAAATGAACCTCTTTGACCTTTGACCTTCACACTACAACAATGATCTCTACTTCACAAGTATTAAAAAACTTTGACAATCCTTCGACCTTGAACCAAGACCCTTCAACTCCATTTTATAGGAGATGGAGAGAGAAATCATTGCCCTTCTCTTTCCACCAGTTCTGAATAGAAAAAACCAAGATGTTTCCTCAAATTCCATGATTTTTCCTTCCTTGAGAGTTCAGTTGTTTATGGCAAGGCCCAATAAGAGATTAGTGCTTTGCAATTTCCTTTTTGTACTGACTCTCTTGTGAGAAAAATATGGAAATTCAAATCATTCTCCACATGTTTTTCCCGTTCCAAACTCAAAACACGAGTAACGCTACCTCTAGTGTAAACAGAGCATTTCCCTAGCCACTAACGTGGCGTATTCACTGATCAGATGCATTATAATGCTCTTGTGTTGTTATAGTGAGGCGTTACCTTGGCAGAAATAGGTTTAGTTTAGGTCTTTGTATTCCTTCCATATTTATCTTCTCCTCTGAGCTGATGAAGAGGTATTTTGACCTATAACATATGCCCCCTAAAGTGTGAGGTCAGAGATGAAGACGATGGCCGAAATACTTTATAATGTGTGTAGTAGAGATAAAGAAATTGAAAGACTGAGGAAAACCTGAAACAACAACATATGTCAAAAAATATAGTATCTGCCTTGAGTCGGGCATTCCCATGCTCAGTAGCTTAAACAACATGATTTCTCTAGAATAGAGATATGAAGAGTCTGTCCACTGATAAGCACAATGTGGAAGTGTCTTTCATAATAGGATCAGGCTGAAGAAGCTGTCTCCATAAACAATATCACAACTTGGGGAAGGGAACACAACTTTAATGATGTAACCTTTGCCCCAAGGTCTTGACTACCGATTCACTTAAACTACATATTTGGCAACATGTGAATGAAGGAGCTATCATCGAACATGTGAGAAATCGTTAGATTAACAGTTGATAATGAAAAATGTTAACAGATGCGAAGGTGGCCATCGATAATGATGATGGTTCCTAAGATGCACAGTACAATCTAGCGAGTGTGAATAAAATGAGTTGAAGTTGAACACTCGTAGAATCATTTGACTAGGAGCCAATGATGAAGACTCCTAATCAAACACAAGACTACCTGCCACTGATGTCTGCAAGTGTTCGGGTACTGATGGCTTTCTGGATCATCTTCCTAGATAAGATGTTGAAGTCGATAGGAAGAGATTTGTTGAAAGGTAGGTACTGAGGTGTCCTACATCAGTCAACATGAAACGGAAACCAAATGATTTTGTTTATGATTGAGATAATGAAGAGTAAATGGGGATGTCAGACAACAAATAATTTCTAGCATAATGAGCGGTTTGGTTGATAAAAGGAGCAGTAGATAGCGAGATCTGCTTGAATAATAGAAGGCACTATAACAGGGTACTAGGTAGCTGAGACTTAATGAACACCAAAGAGTGTGTTAGGATTTTACCGGTGTAGGGAAACTGGGAGATGAAGGCTAATACTCATAGATGGTAGGGTTCGGCTCACTACAAAAGAGTTTTCTAGGAAGTGCCATGTTCAAGATTTTTACTGCCAAATCGACCTTTCTGAAATGTAACAGAGGTAGTATCCATTTTGTTCAAATTTTTTCCCGTTTGATTAAGTTTAACGAGTCCAGACGAGTAAACTCGGTGAATTTTTCATATTTAGAGAGTCTGAAAAATATCATAAAAGACAACTCCGTGCCCCATCTGATTAGGTTTAACGAGTCCAGACGAGTAAACTCGGTGAATTTTTCATGTTTAGAGAGTCTAAAAAATGTCATAAAAGACAACTCCATTGGGGTACCTTTGTCATGTCTTGATAACCGGGCATGACAAAGGGAGAATAGTAAGCCTGAAACAGTTCATTTTCTGAGTTTAGTCCATCGAAGTCGGAAAAGTGAGAAATCTATGTTCGATGGACGTCTACCTCATTTTGTTATGAGTACGAGGAGACAGAGTAAACTCAGTACTCTTTGTGAAATTTTAACAAGTCCAACAAAGAAAAAATTGGTGCCCTCCTTGAAATTTTAACGAGTCACGCGGAGAAAAATCGGTTACTTTTTTGGTTTAAAGAGCTTTGAAAAAGAGGAAAAGAATGTCTCCTTACTCTCTGTAGTGGTAGTTTAGCAAGCCCGACAAAGTCAACTCAGGGTTTTTTCAATTTTATGAGCAAGAAAAACGTCCCTAAAAAGAAAGCTCAGTGCTTCTTCATATCAGTTTTAACGAGTCTGAAGAAGAGAACTCTAGGTTTTTCGGATTAACGAGCAAGAAAAAGACCATAAAAAGAACGCTCGATATCAACTTCGTATAAGTTTAATGAGTCCAAAGAAGGGAACTCGAGGTTTTTCGGATTAACGAGCAAGAAAAATACCGTAAAAATAATGCTCGACTAAACATGTGTATGTCTGCATATGCATCTTGATCACTCATCAGAACATTAGTAACAAATCTCAATAGTTGCGACACATGTGCAGCAAGAATTCACGACTTTTTCTGACTAGCTTAAGAGATTCATGCCCCAGAATTGGCTATAAGAAGGTCGGAAGACCTTCATTTTCACTGTTTTGAGTGCTGTGAAGGAGCTCTAGGGTGAAAAGGGGTTAAATCTTCAGCTGACAATTACGGTCAATCCGGGAAACGGTTTTCCTTCCTTTGAGATCCAAGTAAGAGCTAGAACCTCCTGCTATCATTTAATTGTCTTTTTGTTAAGTTTTGCTAGTTCAAAATGGAAAATTTGTGAGGCCTTAAAAAAATTTTGCGCCTAACGTGGGCCAGTAGTGTTAGAGCCGCGTTAAGCGCACTTCCTATGAAGGGATTTCATGTTAGCATGCTATGTTTCACACTAATTCCAGCGTTAGGCACACTGCATTTTTTAGCAACTCATTTCTCATCGTTTTGAAGTGGTCCAGGCAATTTTTAATTGGTTGAAAATGTTGCATTTGCAGGTATTCAGTTGTTAATCATGAGTATCTGGCGAGAGAGAGAACATGAATGGGAAGAACGAGAGATGATGATGGATGCTGCAAGCTTGATGGCTCTCCGCAGATGCGGATTGCTAAAATATTCCTGCTTAGAACTGATGAGGGGTCAAGAGGACCTCCTAAGGTGGCTAATCCAGCAATGGGACGAGTGGCATCATGTCTTTCATATTGGGGGCAATGAGCTCTCAATCGAGAAGGATGATGTGTAATTTTTGACCGGCCTATCATGTCGTGAGCCAAGGCCCAAATTGATGGGGTCCAGAGCTAACCCACGTTCCATTGCTGATCTGATTCTTGAGCATTGCATACGTGACACTCAGTCTGTGAGCAACCGGGTACCGGTCGCACGGGTGACTTTGAGACCATTGAGGTCTATATTATGGATGATTGTTCACTTGGTAGGTGCCAAGAGTCAGCATGTGGCCACCAAGGCCCATATGCTCCTACCCTTGGACTGTATGCAGCCTCAAGTTTTTGACTGGTGTGATGGAGTTGTCCGTCGGGTCCGAGCAGAGCTTACCGCATGTAAGACCCGTACCCAGAGAGAGTTTGGGTACGGTACATTGATTGTCTCTTTCTTACTGGAGTGGGTACCATTAATGAGGCCTAGGATCGTTACAACGCCATTAGGCCCACACGAGCTGAGGCAGGCTCGGTGGGCAGCCTTGCTTCCGCAGACTGGAGAGGGTCTCGTCTCCCATTGTTTTGATGATGGATTTTTTGATTGGATGAACTCCCAGATTATTATGATTAAGGATTATCCCTATGCAGGGATGAGCTTCACAAGCAATCCGGAGTTAGCACTACCCCCTGGTACCCTGTGGGGACTCGATGGTAAGAAGGAAATGATCAGTGTATTTCAAGGAAGTACTTTGTTTTTTGTCTTTTGAATGTTTTTGCAATTTTTTTTTGTTGAAATAGGGTGAAAATTATGTTTTGACATGAAGCATTTGTTTTCTTGACACAGATGTGGCACCTGTCCATCCAGTTGGGTCCCCTCGCTATGCACGGTGAGGAATTCAGCTACTCGGGGCTGGCGCACCAGTAGAGGATGCGGATGCCGCCAAGGATGATGATGCCCAGGTTTTACATGAACTCTCCAGAAACCTGGAGGGTTTGAGTATGGGCATACCACCCCTTCCTATGCGGGAGGTTCTATTTCGTTTGCACTGGCATATCGTAGGTGTGCCAGAGAGATACCTGGTGCCTCCGAGGAGGATAGCTAGAGTAGTTGTATGTTACCATGATCATCAGGCCTAAGTGGCAGAGCGGATGTATTAGTGTCAGAGCGTGGCTTAGTAAAGCCAAATTTTTGTAAAACACCCAAATTTTGGAAGATTTTTTGATGTAACTATTTTACTGGACATGACACATATATATATATACATACTTTTTGGTTATTTTGTGTTTTTTAACTTTTTATGTATTTTCAATGGGATAAAAATATATATACTCATGAGTATATCTTTTATAGAAAATGTGACAAATGCCAATCTAACACATATTTTTCCAAAGAATCGGCTAATGCATTAAATTCTCTAGGAATGTGCTCAAATGTAATTGTTTGAAATTGATGTTCTAAAAGTTGCACCCTTAAAAAATAATGTAACAAGACTGGATGAAGGACACGATAATGATTGTTTAACTTCATAATGACGAGTTGGGAATCTAACCTGACCACTAAATTGGAGATGTCATGAGATGTAGCTTCCATGAGGAGTTGGATCACTGACATGTACTTGGCAACATTATTGGTGGTGCTACCTAGGAAGATTCCCCCAGAACCAAGAAGGTCTGACTCAGGAGTGTAGAGAACCCAAGCAGCTGAAGCAATGCGTCTAGTGTGATGACTAGCACCATCCGCATATCCGACGTATGATAAGGAGGGTGACAGCATCTGTATGAAAGAAAAATATTATACATGAGAAAAAACACCTCAAAAACCAAAAAATATCTAGAAACATCAAAACAATAGGCAAAACTTATATACATAAAACTACAAAGCATATGCCTAGTGCGAAACTAGGAAAAATAATTCTTTAGATAGATCCCGTTGTAGGGCTCTGCGAGTGGAATGCCATTACAGTCCTGAAGTTTGTAAGCCCCTTTTGAGAGGAATTTAGTGGTGATGTAAGGACCAAGCCATAATGGTTGGAGTGTTCCTACCCCTAAGAGGTCATATTTCTGATCATAGAGTAGAACAAGATCGCCCTCTTGGAAAGAATGAGGCTTGACAGATTTGTCGTATTGAGCTTTGACTCGGCACTGGTGAGCTTCGAGTGCTAGTGTAGCATCTCGATGAGTTTCGTCCAAATGATCGAGTGAGAGCAAGTGCTCTTATTTGGCGATGGTGCCCGGCAGGAGTTCAACGATGAGTTTGAGTGATGGAATTTCACACTCGATTGGAAGTACTGCCTCTAGGCCAAATGCAAGTTGGAATGGCATGAAACCTGTGGCAGTTTTGACTGACGTTCGGTATGCCCATAATGCGGAATACAACTTCCGATGCGATGTGGTTTTATTATTTTTGACCAATCGACGAATCATGGTTTTGAGGATGCCATTTACAGCTTCGACTTGACCATTAGCTTGAGGATAATAAGATGAAGATTGATCTTGACGAAAACTTAGCATGGATGTTAATTTGGTCATCATATGATTATGAAAATGGGATCCATGATCTGTGACACTAGATAGGGGTACGCTGAACCGACAGATTACCTGATTGAACAGGAAGAGAGCAACAGTTTTGCCATCGGCCTTGAAAGTGGGAATGGCTTCCGCCCATTTTGTAAAATAGTCGACTGCAACCACGATGTAGTTGTGTCCATTTTTTGAAGTGGGATTGCAGGTGATGAAGTCAATTCCCCATTTAGCGAAAGGACCAATGGAGATAACCAGATGAAGGGGGGTAGGATGTGCGCGCATTTTCTTTGTGAAAATTTGACATGGATGGCACTTCTGGACTGCTGCAACGCAGTCTTTGAACAAAGTGGGCCAATAGTAACCTGTGCGCAAGCTTTTTTGGGCAGTAGCTATGCCCGAAAGATGACCACCTCATGCCCCTGCGTGGCAGTCATTCAAAATGTGTTCTGCTTCATCGAAAGTGAGACAACGTCGGAGAATGGTATCAACACCACGACGATATAGCGCATCGTTTAGCACGAGGTAGTGCTTTGCCTGGTGGCGAATACGATGACGATCATCAGACGTGAGAGCTGGGCAGAAGCATTGGGTTTGTAGGTAGACCAAAATGTCTCCATATCATGGGTTTGAATAATTGACCAAGTATACAGATTCATCAGGAAATGGATCATGAGCTACTTCTCCTAGGTCGATTCTGGGAAGGTTTGATAACAATTCGGCAAAGACTAGGGATTTATTTGCTTTGGCAGCTGTGAAAACAAAATAAAATTGTTGGAGGATTACGATCCATTTGGAATACTTTCCTCCAATAATTTGGCTAGATAGGATGTGTCGCATGGGGTTATCCAAAGCAATAACCGTAGTCTTTCGCAGCAATATATAGTGTCGGAGTCGGGTGACGGCGAAAATTACCGCCAGAGAAATTTTCTCCACATGTGAATAACGTAGTTCAGGTCCGACTAAACCTTTGGAAAAATAGTATATCACATGTTCATTGTTGTCACTGTGAACTTGAGCCAGAACCATTCCAAGTGAGGATGGTGAGGCTGCCAGGTAGAGGACAAAGTCGCATGAGTAGTCGGGGGTACTAAGGAGTGGGGCTGAAACAAGTGCATGTTTTAAAGCATCAAATGACCATTGAGCTTGGTCATCCCACAAGTATAGTGTTCCTTTCTTCAATAATCGCATAAATCCTTTCTTCATCTCGGCATAGTTAACGATGAATCGACGTAAAAAATTTTCCTTCCCTTGCAAACGTTGGAGTTGAAGGATGGATTGTGGTGCCGACAATTCAACAATCACCTTAACCTTATTTAGATCAACCCTAATCCCGTGCTTGGAGACAATGAAACCTAACAGACGCCCGGACTCGACAATAAATATGCACTTATGAGGATTTAGACGTATATTGTAGAATCTACACCTAGCAAAAATTTCTTTCAGATGAGTGAGGTGATCAGGTCGTTTCTTGGAATGGGTCGGAAGGTCATCCAAGTAAGCCTGTACGATATGTCGAATGTCGTGAAAAGCGTAGTCCATAGCCCGCTGAAAATTTTATCCATCATTCTTCAGACCGAATGGGATTTTACGATACGCAAACATGCCCCAAGGACAGATGAAGGCATTTTTATGCTGGTCGTCTTTTTTAATTGCAATCTGGTTATAGCCCGAGAATCCATTGATGAGGGAAACATATTTGCATCTAGCACAATCGTCAAGAATCTGATCCATGAACGGCATAGGATAATTTTCTTTGGGACAAGCGGCGTTTAGATCGTTATAGTCAACACAAAATCGAATGGTGCCTTGTTTTTTATCGAAGGGAACCAGATTGGAAACCCATTCCATCAAAGGAATGGGATATATGAAACCAACGTTTAAAATTTTTTCTACCTCAATTTTGGTGGCAGCTGCTTTGCACAGGTGGACAGGTCTGACTTGCTACCGGATTGGTTTGGCATTGTCATAAATCTTGATTTAATTCTCGACTATAGATGGATCTATGCCGGGCATTTCATCATAAGACCAAGCAAACACATCCCGAAATTCCTTGAAAAGGGATGTGAAGCATGCAATTTCCTCAGGATTGCAATTGGCTCCAATCTGAATATTTTCCACGAAACCCGTTTTGATCGAGATATCAATGAGCATTGTCTTAGAAAGATTACCCATGTTCCCTTCTAAATCGATTGTTTGAACTGTCGTGTAAGCGGAGGGAACCATCTCAGGTGAGTCAAAGGATGGGATTTTAGTTTTTATCACGTCTGAGTCGATCATCGAAGCGCAATGGTGAAACTCTCCCCATGGTCGTTCTTCTAGAGACATGATCTCTCAAATAGCTTCGTCTGTAGGCAAGAATTCATTGAGGAGATCATTAGAGAGAACTGTGATGGGTGGGAGGTTCGTACCTTTGGTTGAAACCATATCAGTGGAGGGTTCAAATGTGATTTGGATGGCTTGGTAAGCCAACTCAGCCAGTGAGAGCGGCATCTGATCTCCGTAGGAAACAACGTCTAAAGGTGTCGAGATGATCCATGGTTCGATAGAGCCATACAAAGTGGTGGATATCATTGCAACTGTGTTTGGGATCTATGGCGGTGGGAGAGGAAAAAAACCCAGTAGGGAAGAAGCCTTCAGAAGACCGGTACCGATGCTGACGTAAGAGTCAGGAAAGCCTCCTATTAGGGGTACAATGCTACTTGGTAACGTGGTATAATGAGGGGTGCAGAAGGATAACTGATCCACTGTGACTATTTTCCCATCCAATGGAAATAGGATGAGTCGGAAGACCGAAGAAACAATGGCGGTCATGGCATAAGACCAACTGCGACCAAGCAATAGATTATAGTCGAGATGGCGCTCTACGACTTCAATGTCCATGGTTACCATTTTCCCACTCAGGGTGATGGGAAAGCTAGCAAGGTATCCTTTTGGGAGGAACGTGTGGCCATCGAAAGCTTTGAGGGAATTTGATGGCGATGTTAAGGTAGGAGAACCTAAATTGAGCCAGCAAGCTTGTGACATAACGCAGGTCGAAGCACCTTCATCTATGACAGTGCGATGGATTGGTCTCCCTTTCGACACAACCTACACCTGGAATGTGAGTTGGTGTGAGAGGCGAGGTTTAGATTTTTCCATATCAAAGATAGCTAGCATGGAATCCTGGGGGTCTATTCCACCAATGGCCGAAAGCAAGGCTTTCCTTTGTGCTGGACAGGTTTGTAATACTTCGAGAGCAGACATAGCTGACGATGCCTGCGCCAAATCTTCTACAATGTTGTAGTTTTGGGTTGCACGTGTAGAGGTGTTATGAGTCGTGCATCGAAGTGTCCCTTTGGGGGGACGAATCACGGGGTCAAAAATAGGCCGTTCGATATGAAAATCGTTGGTCGGCGGTGGATTTGAACTAGTACCAGGTTCTTGAGCATCTATGGTAGGATTTCCATAAAGCTTGGCTCATGTTTGAAGTTCAACACTCTCAATGCCATAAATGGTGGATGGTCCTTTGTCGGAAGGATGTGAACCACCATTGCCCCGTTGATGGGGTTGTAGCGGATTTTCAACCATGTGTTGATGTTGTTGCTGTTGATTAGGGAAAGGATTATGAAGAACGGCAGGTGCTCACCCAGAATCCTTGTTGGAAATAAATTTGATGCATTCCTGCAGTTGAGGACATTTGTATGTCAAGTGGTCCTCCGCACAAATCTTGCAAGGAAATTTCATGGGTTTATCCTTCCCTTTGTCATTTTTGGCAACGTTTTTCTAATTAGGGTTATTTTGATTATTCGACTGCTCTTCCGAAGAAGATGTCTTTTTCTTGTTCTTCTTATTTTTCCTGCTAGGTTTTTGTGAGGTTTGCACAGAATTTACCTCGGCGGTAGGAAGAGTAGTCGTTTGGTGAGGGGTGGTGGCAGCCGAAGATGGTTGGGAGGCTTGCCCCTGAGACAGTTTTGTGGCTACACCAGAGATCATGCCAATGAGGCTGTCGACATGAGCTCCAGTTTTCTGAGTAGCCAGAGGATTTGGGTTACTAGGGGCATTGGGGAGCAAATCATATAGCGTGCCAGATTGTGAATAGATTAAATCCAAATGCTGGGCACGATGAATGCACTGATCTTCTGTAACCGCATTGGAAAGGCAAATGTCTTTAGAGATGTGGGGTAAGAGAGACTTACAAAACCAATTGGCTAAGAGATGATCCGAGATTGGCGCTTTGACTTGCCTCCTCCTATGTCTCCATTCATGAATGTGATTGGAGATGTGGGTGGCAGTGTCTTGGCGCAGCAAGGTTAACAGTTCCGTTCTGGTTTCAAATCTAATTGGTAATTGGAAGTTCTTTAGAAACTCTATCGCTAAAGTGCCAAAAGTATTGATGGCAGTGTGTGGCAATTCAATATACCATTTGGCAGCATTTCCTGTAAGGGTGCGGGGAAACAGTCGAAGCTGGACACTATCATCCACCATGGAATTAGATATAGACCATAGATGAAAGGTAGTGATGTGTGCGGCTGGGTCGTCCCCTTGTTTCCCGTCGAACTTTGGGATGTCAGAAGGAATCTTGTGCGGTATTGGAGGCCAGAGCGGGTTGTGATTGATGGGATCGTTAGTCAGTTTATGGATATTGGGGATGTCCAAAGCTGCCAAAAATGGCAATTGTGGATTTGCCCCCGAATCTAACCAAGGAAGTATGGGCTGACTACTTAGACCATAGGGTCCACCCATCAATGTGTTACCAGGAGGATAAGTAGGACTTTGATAAAAATTTCCTATAGGTGGAGGGGTAGGGACATATGGTTGCTGTCCATAGGGCATATTGTATTGCGGGGCGAACGGTTGGTTGCCCCCAGTATAAAAGTGCCCTCCCATTCTAGATGGAGGTTGGAGTGGGTTAGTCCATATGGATGCAATAGAGTTTCCTGGAGGCATGCTACTACTTGCATAGTTCGGCAACGACATAGACCCTACACCTATATTTGAACCACTTAAGGGAATAGTATTAACAATAGGTTGTCCCATTTATCCTAAGGATTGCAAGGGAAGTGAAATGTTCCCTGCTACCTGTGTGCTGGTGACACTGCCCCCTGGTATAGTGGCCAAAGGGTTTGAATTCAGCAAAGGGTTCCAACAGAAAGGGTTGCTAAAAGGAACCGAATTAGTCACACTCGTGGGAGGAGCAACCATGGGTCCCAACGTGGTCATGGTAGGAGTAGATCCCGAAGGACTCGGCGACCTACTGACAGTTGTGATGACCGTAGGGTTGGGATTAGGTATATGTTGACTACTGGGGTTACCAAGTGATGGCATATAACTGACAACCGACGGGGAGGATGGTGGCGAACCTGGGATGGTTGCCATTGGCATCGACCTTGTGGATGTTGGTGGTGAAATGGATGTATGTGCGGTCGAAGACATGTCTTGGCGTGGTGGAAGCTGAACTATCACAGACCCCAACGGATCAGTGAGTGGAGGATTGTAATGAGGTACAACCCCTTCCGTGAAAGGGTCCTCCGAAAATTCCGTATGATATGAGACTATGTGAAAATTAGTGTTTGTCAATGGAGATTGCTCTTCCGTAGAAGGCACGGGTTCACCAACGTTCAGTTGTTCCTCAAGAGGCAGAGGAGGTAGACCTTGCTGTCGTCGAGACAGACGGCGTGGGTCGGATGATGCCACGGTGACCTGTTTATTTTTAACAAATTTTAATAAATTGTGATGTATTATAAAGTCTTAATGACAGTAACCACACACCTAAAAAAGAAAAAAGAAAAAAGGACTCTCTAAAATCAATCAGCAAGCAGTCAGAATAGGGTGCTCTGTCTGAGTACTACCATTTGCTGGTGATGAAATCCAGTATCACAATAGTATACAGAGAGGGTTGGTCGAAAGCACTGTTATGGTCACTCCAGAGCTTTGCCCGAACCTCATACGATAGGTGTAAGCACTCTTGTAAAGACGAGTACCCTCCTAAAGACCGAAGACAGAGTGGGTCCATTTGTTTCAGGTACCAGGACAGCCCGTCCCAGTCACCTTGTGTAAGTCCCTAAAAAGTATGGCCACTAAAGATACCCCAAATCACAGACATCATCAGGGGGGTCCACGGTCAAGGACAACATGCTATATGCGCAGAATACCTAGATCCCCGATCTAGTTTTGACATCCCCGAAGGGAACCCCAATATATAACACACCCATTGGATGCAGTCGAAGGCGGGCTACCTTCTTGTGCACCCAAGTGTTGTCTCGCGCTGAGCTCCGGTAATGGAACGGTCCTGATAATATGAGTGCAATAGGATTTCGCTCGTTAATGACTCTAGTTTCAAGTTTTGAGATCTTGGGTGATTTTCTCACTTTTCCTAACCCAAGATCCTAGCCTGAACTACTGTTGGTGTGAGCTCAAAAAGAGTAATGTGATTGATTTTATTATCGCTTGATTCTTAGTGTACTTGATTATTAGTCTTGCGGAGGGGGAGTGGATGTATGAAATGTAATGAGACTCTGACTCAAGAAACCATGCAAAAATATGCTCTAAATATTCAATTCGATGAAGAGTATTTCTACAAGGAGAGGTTTCTTTTCAACATCCATGCACTAACATTCAAATAGCACAGTTCAACTTTAAAGATTCAGACTTCTATCTACCTCTTCTTAACAGTCTCTGAATTGAAATTTTGAGAATTAACTCAGCTAGATGTAGAAAAACTAAAAAAAAAATTTCTTCTCTAAAAAGTAAATTCTTTTGACACTAACTTTTCAAATAAGAGCAAACAAACAGAAATTCCAGCTTAGTAAACAAACAAAAAGATTCAGTCAAGGAGAGATACTGATGGCCAAAAAATCTGCAACCAAAACACAATCACAATAGTGAACAATTTTTTTTGGCTGAGTAACGCACTCTCTCTGAGTAAAGACAACGTTAATCCAGAGACTAATGCACTGTATTTAAGTAGAGATAGTGTTATAGCGCATTGGAAAACCCACAGAGGTAGCGTTAGCCAGGGTAAAGTTCTTTATATGGTCAAACATAAATAGGATTGAACTCTGCGAGCTTTTGAAATGTCTACTGGGCATAAATAGTGGTCGGAAGGGTCTAGGAACAAAGGAAAGAAGAAAGGAGGAAATTAAATAGTCCGGAAACTATGGGGAAACTCCCCAGCAGAGTCACCAATTCTGCTATAGGGTAAAATGATTGGGTTGTTGGTTATCGAATATCCCTCTCAGGGCTTTCCGGTGCCCGAGGCAGACAGTAAGATTATTTGTATAGCTCACAAAGATGGCACATACATGTTCATATTAACTTAAAACAACTTGATAGAATAAGATAGAAGACTACCTCTTTAATGATCTTGGAGTCCCTTGGAGAGCACTGGGCGGCGAAGCAGGAGTTCTCCCTCACCAGCTCCAAATCTTGACCCTGCAATCAATTAAAGCACCCGTGTAATATCTACCATAACATACATTTCCTATCAATTAAGTCAATATATAATAAACATTTAAACTATGCACATCTAATCCATTCATCTCATGCTATATAAGTGATTAAATAATAATGACTATATCAACGCATAGAATGGACAAAACAGATACAGTTCTATTGATTTATAAAAAGGAGGATTACAACCGTCGGTTGTACCAAGCCCTCCTCAGCCTTCCAATCTCTCTATCTCTCAAAGTGGTGATGTCTTGATCAACAAGTTCTCAATGAACCTCTTTGACCTTTGACCTTCACACTACAACAATGATCTCTACTTCACAAGTATTCAAAAACTTTGACAATCCTTCGACCTTGAACCAAGAGCCTTCAACTCCATTTTATAGGAGATGGAGAGAGCAATCATTGCCCTTCTCTTTCCACCAGTTCTGAATAGAAAAAACCAATATTTTTCCTCAACCTCCATGCTTTTTCCTTCTTTGAGAGTTCATTTGTTTATGGCAAGGCCCAATAAGAGATTAGTGCTTTGCAGTTTCCTTTTTGTACTGACTCTCTTGTGAGAAAAAGCTGTAGATTCAAATCATTCTCCGCGGGTTTTTCTTGTTTCAAACTTAAAACACGGGTAATTATGCCCTCTAGTGGAAACAGAGCATTTCCCTAGCCACTAACGCAGCCTATTCACTGATCAGGTGCGTTATAATGCTCTTGTGTTGTTATAGTGAGGCGTTACCTTGGTAGAAATAGGTTTAGTTTAGGTCTTTGTATTCCTTCCATATTTACCTTCTCCTCTGAGCTGATGAGGAGGTATTTTTACAGTAACATCTACCTCCAAATGGGTTTAGACCATGCCCTCCACCTCAGCTTAGGCACTAGAAAAAGGTAAACAAAAGGTAAAGGAAGAAAAATAAGATCATGAGATTGAGAGAGAATTTGAAATCATCCAGGTGGACAGTGATGAGGAGAATGAAGAAACGATCTCAAACTTGCTCATCCAAAACCAAAATGTACAAATTGAATACCTCTGAGAAAATCTAGATAGGGCCCAGACTGTGAATAATGCCCTTGACTTGGAGAACAGGCAGCTAGGAGCACAAATCGCAATTTATGAAGCTACAGCTATCAAGGCCCTAAAAGAAGCCCAAAAGGCACAGGTGAAACTAGAAGAGTTCATGGGCACTTATGAAGAGAGTGAGGATGAGGAAGGATAATCTAGGGGGAGACCTATAACCATGGGGTTGAGGAAGGCATTGGCAAAGCAAAGGGAACAAGAATCAGCCCTAGCAGAACAACTCCCTCTAGATGAGCTTTTGGCCATGGAGATAACACATGATCGGGAGCCTTGGTTGGAAAGATCCAACATACATTTGGAGGCTAAATTGAAGAAATAAAATCAAAATCTTGACCTTCAAAGAAGGATGACTAAATATTATGCCCAAAGAAACCAAATTGCAAGGGCTAAACTGAAAAAGGCCCAAACAAAGATCCAAGCACTAAAAGAGGAAAAATGCCAAGCTAACCTTGGAACCTTGGCACAAGCTTCTCTACAAGTCTCTCAAAACCCATGAGGCACACTTCCACCAAATTTGGGAGAATTTTGACAAATTTTGGTTTTTTGCTAATTTGAGGACCAAGGGGGTAGCACCCATGGTGCTACGCTTTTTCTCAGAGCATCTTCAGGAGGAAAGGCTTACATTTTTGGAATCCTTGGCTCAATTATAGCATGCTCACAAATTTTTAGGTCAACTGGAGTTGTTTTGGTCCTCCAAAAGGGTAAAAAAACACCCTAATTTTCACCTTTCTGCCTAGTTTTCAGGAAAGGTGTTGCGCCTTTACCAGCCTTGGAATTTTTTATTTTTGAACTGGTTGCATATGTCCAATCAGAGAAATAAGGGTAGTTCTGGAAAGTAGACTCAAAGGGCTTTCCAACGAGCCATCACGGAGCCTATTTCGACATCAGGAAGGCCTTCAAAACATTCCTGCAAGTTGACCCAGTTTTCCTGCTCCAATGCTACGCCCTTAATAGAGGAAAATTCAACAATGTACGCTTGGCAGATCCCAAATGTCAATTTATTTGCTAAAAATACCTGAAAATATATTTTGTTTTAGATATTTTGTGCCTTGGGCCTTGCAATGTCTCAAGGACAATAGTGACATTTCTGATTAGCCAATAGACTTCTAGAGACTCTATTAGGATTTTCTCCTCCTTTCTTGTTAAATAGAGCATTGAGGATTCTTTGTTAATGTTGAAATTTGATGAGTTTTGAGAGCAATACATGGTTTTTTGAAGTTGAAGAGAAATTTGGTGTTGTGGAGCTTGTGAATGATTTGCTTTGATTGATGATGATGAAGGCTTGCTTGCAGGATCCCTGAGCTTGGTTAATGGTGATGTGCCTCTAATTTTTTCATGTTTTCTTGTTTATCATTGTATCCATCCTTCTATTTTGCAGTAGATCAGAAAATTATAGGCTAAGAAATGTTGTTTGAGGCACCTTAGTCCTTCCTGTTTACTATTGTCTTTATGTTTTCCTCTGGTGGGTTAGTTTAAGGAATTCTTAGCTGCTCCTTAGACCCACCTAAGCTTTTTTGTTTCATCAATGGTTTAAGAAAGTAGTTTTCAAATATGTTTTATGGTTAGCCATGCCTACTTGATGCTATCTAAACTCTATTTGTGGAATCTCTCTCTGATGTGTTACTCGCTAGGTTTAGCCAAAGAGGCCATGTTTTGATCATGCCCTTTGTCCATGCTTGAGTAGTTTGCCTCAAATTTCTTTGTAGCTTGATCAAATGATGCTTAGGAGTTCCCTCTTCTTTGATTAAAGTTATTTTTCATCTTATATGTTTTCAAACCTTGAAGGTGAAATCACTAAAGTTAGATAAGTTTTCTTACTTTCTTTGTTTCACTAAATTGTTCATCTTGAATGTCTATTTGTTTAAATATTGTCATTGAGTTAATGGTTTTCCCTATCTCATGATTATTATCTTTTTCTTATTGGTATTTGAGACCTTCCTTTTTATGGGTATTTGACAAAGGATACTTCACTGCCCTTTGCCCTACCTTGTTCACCAACTTAATGTCCATTTCACTTCACACATAACCTTAAATATCCATTGACCATACTAGATTTTTCCTATGATGCACTCTGACTCATTATTGAGATATCCATGACTTTCATAGACTCCATAGCCTAATGATTTTATGACCTCTCACTTCACCTATCCTACTTGATCATCTTACCCAACCAGAACAAACAACAAAACTCTACACTTAACAACTAGCCTAAAATCAACCCTAAAAGCAAACAAGTTTACATCCTTTGCACATAATAGAGAGAGCCCTCTCTGAGTCCAGGAAGGCTAGGTCCTAGGACTCCAAAGACTGGTCTGATGTTACCTTGTGCATTTGGTATACCAATTTGCTAAATCACAAGACCCTAACAGTTAGTATCATCTGGCCAATAAGTCCAGTAGGAATGAGGCCAGATGTGTTTTGATCCCATGCTCATCACACCGTAACATATTCATGAATAAATAGAAATTGTAGACTTACAAAAAAAACAAACATACATTTCAGAACATGAATTAAAAATTATATTGTCAACCAGCCCTTGTTATGATGTATCAATAAAATTTCAAATCTTCTAAATCTAAAATTTCACACTAATTTGATGTATCACTTCAAAAGTGATATGTAAGTTTGATGAATAGTTAAACTACCAACTGAAAAATATGACAACATTGCCACTAATTTTATGACTAGTCAAAAACCCTAGCTTCAAATTTCAATAGAAATTGAGATATTATATTCATTTCAACTATTCTAAATCTAAAATTTCACACTAATTTGATGTATCACTTCAACAATGATATACGAGTTTGACCAATATTTAATGTACCAACTGAAAAATATGACTAGTAAAAAACCCTAGCTTCAAATTTCAATAGAAATTAAGATATTATATTCATTTTAAAGATGTTAAAGATACATAATTATTACTTTGACATAAATTTTTATATTGAAAACACATCGTAGTATCAAGGTTCAAAAACATTGTTATAAAAAACTTTTATTTTAATGAAAAATAAATTCATTTCAAAAAAGTTATTAAGTTCATTTTCATTTAAGTCAAAGATCATAACTCTAATGGTTTGACAAACAATTTGTTTCCTTAGTTGTGTAGGTTCAAATCTCCTTGGACATGTTGTAACTAGGCCATTAGTGGCATTTATGAAATAGTTGTACCTACTGTAATAAATTTTCCTTCTCTTTAAAAAAAAAACTATATTTTTATTTAATAAATAATAAATCAATCTTAAAAATATTTATTAAAACTTGTAATAGCCAATCTGATCAAAATTACCAATTCTCCAAAATCATGATTTAGAAAAAAACACAATTTTTTATTTAATTAAAAAATAAATCTTATTTAAAAATATTTTTTGAAACTTATTTTTAATATAAAATGAAATAATATATAATTATAAATTAATATATCATTTATAAATTAAATAATTAAAACCATTTGGAAAGTGATAGCAAGAAAGATTCATAATCAACCACAATACAAATCAAAGCCAACTCTTTTGAATAACTTGCCAAAGAGATTTTTTCCCTAAGAAAATTCAAAATTCTATTTAAAAAATAAACACCTATCCATTTGGAGAATCACTTTAAAGAGCGAATTCCTTTACTAGATCACTTTAAAACAGATTTCGCCTAAGACTTTAAAAACAAAATTCGACTAAAGAATGGTTTTAAAAGAGCCCAATGGTTGATCAAAACGCTTTAAAGGAGATTTATGTAATGACTTTAAAATTAGCCTTGTGTTGAGATGCGTCTATGCTGGAAGCCCAATACAATTTATAAATTAAATGCCCAGATTTACCAATACAACAGAAAAAAGCAAAAACTGAAAAATAATACAGTTCCACAATCATTTAAAAAAACAAAAATTGGATAATTTTGGGGGCTATTTGTAGCTCAAGGGCGAAATTTAAGGGGTTTTAGATTTTAGAGGGGCGAATTTTTTATATAAAATTATTTTTATAATTTTTGTATAGTTAGCCCCAAAATTATTTTAAAAATAATTAATTGTTATGTTTTAGCCCAAAAAAATAGTGGTGCATAAAACGTGAAAGTCTGGATTCGCCTCCCAATTTATTGATTTGGTCTATTTTCAGTTGCATTCGCCCCCGATTTACTGGGTTGGAGGGTTTTGGAATGGCATTCGCCCCCAGTTTACACTGATGATGAGGGCAATGCAGCTGATTTACTGGGTTGGAGGGTTTTGGAATGACATTCACCCCCAATTCTGTTTACGCCTATGATGAGGGCAATGGAGCTGATTTATTGGGTTGGAGTGTTTTGGAATGGCATTCGCCTCCGATTTACGCCGTTTACGCCGATGATGAGGGCAATGGAGGGCTTTGGGTTGCATTCGTCCCCCAATTTTTGGCTTGGAAAGCTGGAGGGTTATTGGAATGGCATTGGCTGATTGAATGAATGTGGAACATGATAACTTTCAAGAGAATGTTTGTTACAGGAGATGTATCAAGATTTAACAAAGGAAAGGCTAACTGAGGACAATGCAACCTTTCAAGAAGACCAGCTGACTACAGGGTTGAATTGTGGACTGTGGTTGGTACGCCAATGTCATGGACTCTAATTATTGGAGGATATGCACAAAATGGATGGGGTGAGGAGGCCATTGAGATGTTTCACGAAATTCAAGGGAAAGGATTAAACCAAGACCGGATCACTTTCTCCATTGTTCTTAGCGCTTGCTCCAGCCTTGGAAATCTAGAATATGGTAAGCAGATTCATGGTCATATTATCCAAGTTGGATACGAATCAAATGTGTTAATAAGGAATAATATTGTTGATATGTATGCAAAATGTGGAGATATGGAGGATGCACAGCTCATGTTCGACACAACGCTAAAGCAAGATGATGTTTCATTTAATGCCTTGATTTTTGGATACACTCGGCACCAACGCGGGGAAGGTGCATTGATCCTTTATAGCCAATTGCAAAAGAAAGGGGTGGATGTATTTGAGTTTACCTTTGCAGGGGTTCTCAATGCATGTGCCAGCCTACTAGCTCTAAATAGGGGCAAACAAATCCATGCTCATGCCATTCTAAATGGATATGAGTCGAATGTCTTTGTGGGGAATTCCCTTGTTGATATGTATGAAAAATGCAGGAGCATTGACAATGCAAACAAATTATTCATTGAAATGCCTGAACGAGATGGAATTTCATGGAATGCAATGATCACGGGATATGCCCAACAAGGGAACGGAGAGAAGGCCTTAAAGTTCTTTCAACAAATGCAAGGAGAAAGCAAGGAGAAGGTATGAAACCTATTGATTTCACGTTCGCGAGTGTTCTAAGTGCATGTGCTAATTTGTAATCTCTCAGACTGGGGAAACAAATTCATTCCCAAATCATCAAAACAAGATTTGATTCTAGTGTCTTTGTGGGAAATTCTCTGGTTGATATGTATGCCAAATGTGGGGACTTAAACGAAGAACGCTCAATATTTGCGAGAATTCCTAACTGTAATGTCATCTCATGGACTGCAATGATAGCTAGCTATGCACAAAAAGGACATAGTGAGGATGCCTTGAAATTATTTCAAGAAATGCAAAGGAGAGGTGCTAAACTAGACCAGGCCACCTTTGCAAGCATTCTTAGAGCCATTGCCACTATAGCTGCCTTGGAACTAGGCAAGCAGGTTCAAACCCATACTTTTAAAACTAGGTTTGTAACAAATTTCTTTGCTGGAAGTGCTCTCGTTGATGTGTATTCCAAATGTGGAAGCATAGAGAGTGCACTCCACGTGTTCAAAAAAATTCCTGAGGGGAATTTGATTTCATGGAATGCTATGCTTGTAGGATTTTCTCAGAACGGGTATGGCAGGGAAACACACCAACTATATGAAGAAATGACATTCTAAGATGAGGCTAGACCAGGTCACTTTCATTACTATTCTCTCTGCATGCAGCCATGCTGGACTAGTGGATGGAGGTTATCAATATTATAATTCCATGAGTCGAAATCATTGTCTAACACAAAGAGTAGAGCACTATGCCTGCATGATCGATCTTCTTTGTCGTTATGCATGCCTAGATGAAGCAGAAGAATTATTTAATGATATGACATGTGAACCTGATGCTATTATGTGGTTGGAACTGCTTGGTGCATACAGAATTCATGGAACATTCGGTTGGGAGAACGTGCAACAGATTGCCTTTTCAAGTTGGAACCAAAAAATGCAGCACCATATATACTACATTCTAATATATTTTCCGCTGCTGGCAGGTGGGAGGATGTAGCAAAGGTGAGGAAAATGATGAATGACAGGGGAGTTAAGAAAGAAACAACATATAGCTGGATTGAGGTTGAGGCTAAGGTGCATGCCTTTGTTTCAGATGATACATTGCACCCACAAATTAAGGAGATTTATGCAACATTAGATAAATTGGTTGTGCATATGAAAGCAGCTAGTTATGTGCCAGACAAAATTTTTGTGTTGCATAATGTGGATGAGGAACATAAAGAAAAGTTCCTCTGTTATCACAGTGAAAAACTAGTAGTTTCATTTGGGCTTATCAGCACCCCTTCTTGGAAAAACTAGCAGTTTCATTTTGAAAATAACAGTATATTTACTTTCTGAATATATATTTTCTACATTTTGGCATGATTATAAATGTCAACAGTTAGATTCAGTTAATGTAATTTCATGGGTTTCTTGAAATGGAATTGAGCTTCCCGTAAAATGTTTTCAAACAGGGTTACAAAATGGATGTGTTTGTATGTGAATTTAAACCCCATTATCCTTTAAATACAATGATAAAAGGATAGAAACTTAAAATGTTAGAAGCTTATTTTTTGAAGGAAAGGTAGGTAGAATTTGCCCCAAAATGTTGAAACCATCAAGGGAGGCACTGGTGCAACTCTTCCATTTGGTATTTCATGTTCTTATGTGTTTGAAATTTCTCGTTTCTTGGTTTGTCTTCTATTATTGCACACACTGGTGGTTTCTCCTCAACTTGCTTGGCATACCTTAATTTTCATTACATATCTGGAAACATGGAAAGGTAATGCATTTATGTGAAAATGATGTTGGATGGAAGGTACTGCTTGTAGGTTGTTCTCTTTTTTAGTTTGTCCATTCTTTTCAAAACCATATTGTGCATTGATTGTGTAATTTTCTTTTTGTCATCAAGTGTATTATATTTTCGTGATGCAATTATATTTTTATCTTACACTTGCTCAATTTAAGCTCGTTAATTCAGAATTTTTGAGTGAAATATCATTTTCTCTTGGTACCTCCTACTCTGCCCTTGACTATATGTGGTGCACTTATTTCTAGGCTTTGCAATTATGTTTGCCAGGCTACACAAGATTGATTTTCGATGGCATTGTAAAAAATTTCAAAGCACACAGAGAATGCAACATGCACGTATTGAAGCATTTGAGAATTAGTGGTCTTTTTGGGATAACAAGAGAGCACCTTGAGAAGTTGAATTACCTTTTGGATGGTGGTTTACAGCAGAAGTCTCATTCATTAAAAACACAGTTTTATCCTAATGGTCACTATTATTCACTTTCACATGATGATGATAGTACAATTGATATTGAAGCTTGCCCTAGATGTGGGAATGCAAGGCTTGCTCATGACTTCACCAATGAAAGTTTCCAAAAGAAAAAATACCAGAAAGTTAGAGAGTGTCGGGATTGTACATTTTGTATTGCACGTTGTGACGAGTGTGAAAGCTGTATTGATGGTAGTGAATATGAAGAAACATTTTGTCTTGATATGCTCTGTGCTGACTGCGTGCAGGCTTCTCAACTACCAAGAATCAGAAGAGCCTTCTTGTGGTAAATACACATTATCAGAGTTTTAGCTTTACTTTAGGCTTCAATTATTTGGGCTATTATTTTCTTGTAATTTGTGCCCAAAATTGATTGTTTTGACCCTATCTCAGGGAGCTGTTGAAGACAAAGAAAACAAATCATTATCTTTTTGTGTTTTGAGGTGTACATATTAGTTTTCCTTATTTTGAGAATCAAAGGTATATCGAGGACAAAAAATATGAAGAAATTCTATTTCAATTTTCATGAGAAGAAGCCAACAACAGTTTTTCCTTTGGGAGATTTTGGAGAATGTTGGTTGATAGTTTAGGCCCTGTGATATTACAATTTTTTTTTTCAGACCTTGTTCATGAGAAGGCTACTGAACAGTAAAGTTGCATGTGGTCTGGCTTTATATAGCAATAGACAATAGTTGTAAATTACCTACATTTATCAATTTGAAAAAAAAAGTTGTACAGGAAAATAAACTTCTTATGGGTCTAAAGAGAGAAACAGTGTCTACCTCAAAATATTGTGGTGTGTTTGGTGGGTTGTGCTATGTCAGAACTAAACACAACTATAAAGGTGGCTTTCTTATCATGATGGAGTGTTTTTTATGGTAATCTCAAGACCAGGATCATATTACTCTGGTACAACATGATGATTGACGCCTGTTTTTTGGGCAACTAGAATAAATAATGATTTGCATGATTAGCCCATTCAGCCACAAACATCAAGTGTATTGTATGTCAAAAAATCTTCATTTGTATTTATATTGTAAAAATTTGAATTCTTTTGTACATATTTGGTGAGTCGCCAAATTGAGAAATTGGGAAAAAAAAAATTGCGGACATATAATATTTTTGTGTTTGAGCTGGCTAGAATCTCATATCCATACATCTAATTTTTACTCTTAGCTACCAAGATGTTATATTGGTTGTTGGCCTATCTTTTGAATTTTGATAGTTTGATGCCAGGTTAAGGGAAATACAAGCTATAGTGAAAATTCTTGTAAAGTGTGAAGTTGCTTGGCATGCAGACAATAGTTTATGTTGTTGGTTACTTGCTTGTATTTTGAAGATTTGTGTCAGGGGTAGTGGGAAGATAAGATTACTCAAGAAATAAGTGTATGTTTAAGGTGTGATAAGTAGCATATAATTTTTCTCAAAGTAATCAAAGAAGCTTATTTGAGAGTGTAAACTTTTGTGATAAGGATAAACTTCTTTGAAGTAATATAGATAAGGATGTTATTATTTCCAGACTAGCATGAATTGTATGGAGGTGGAACTTATGGACTTTAACAAAGATACTGCTTGTTTCACAGAAATATATCAGGACGTGATGAAAGGAAAGGTGTGAATGAGGATAAATTGACATTCAGAAAAAAATAGTTGATTGTAGTGTTGAACTATAATTATAATGCCATTAAAAGCAAAATCACGCTACTCTTGTTGATCCGGTGTCCATTTAGGAAAATCATGAGCCTGTAAAACTGAATGGACAATCGATCCTGCTTTTTGCTTTACAGAAGAGAAGATTAGGATACAATCGATCCTGCTTTTTGTTTTACTGAAGAGAAATTTAACATCATTATAAAGGAAAGCTTATGAGGATTTGAATGGAGTGGGTCAATCAATATATAGCATCAATGAAGGCATGGTGATGTTCAGACACCATCTTTCATGTTTTCAACCTCATAATTTTTATATGGCGTGGATCATGGTGAGCAGCTGCATGCATTATTTTCACTGGTGAAGGACATCTTTCCTTCAATGCCCCTAATTCTAGTAACCTAATTTTAGTTGACAAGCCTCAATGATGATTTTAAATTTTTACCATCTAAGGAATCAGAAGGTTGCTTCACTTAAAAGTTGACAAGCCACATTAACAATGATTTTACCATCTCAGCAATCAAAAGGTAGGCCATTTAAAAGCTGACAAGCCTCAACATAGAACATTCTCAAAATGTTATTGGCCTGCATGCCTTACACAAGCCACATTTTGCAATGGGATTTGAATTATTTAGACAATTTTTAGATGCCTACGATTGGTTTCCCTTATCTATGATAGCTATTGGTGCAACATTTCATGGAAAAAATGTTTTGGATTATTTGAAAGCCCGATTCTGAAAAATATCTAAAGCACTTCCTTCAGACATACAAAGAAGGCTTAAAATTAGCTATGACACACTTGAAGAAGAGGAGAAAGATATATTTTTCTCTCTGTGGATTTCCTCTATCCCTTGCTGCTCTATAAATTTACCGATAACTATCTTGCTATCTAGCCATGAGATGCGGTGTAACAACCCACTGCAGAGAAGTCTCTTACATCCCAAACCCTGTGATCAACATTTCAGTATGGGTCATGTGACATTATCTTTTCATTATCATTTTCGTATTATGCTCCATCTTTAGCATTGGATAGATATCCCTTGTTCATGAGTTACTTTTGTTTCATATTTTGGATAGATTGTACAGTGCAGTTAGGCACCTGGAATGTAGCTCAGAAAATATACTATGAAGACATTCTGTGTTAAAAATGTAGATACATATAACAAAGGATATCCCCCTTTGTGTTAGAGAGTGGTTTTAGTTAGGGATATGATAAAGTCTCTTTAAATCTCCCTTCTAGTCTCATGGGATGAATATGATAGATAGGGGCACTTCATGGAAATTTGGGATCCTTGCCCACTGTTGAAACCTAGAACCTTATATCTCAGATTCTCAGTTATAGTTATTTTCATGAGTATATATAATATATCTTAATCAACCTTTTATTTAAAAAAAATGGATCACCAAAATAAAGAAGAGAGTTCAATATTGGCAGTCACTTTTTCTTCATGGAAGAAGATTATACGTCATAAGAATAAAGGATGGATTTGGTTGGGGAGGATTGTTGAGTCTTCATAACTTGGAAAACAAGTGTCTTGTAGAGGTCAACCGTAAAATCTTTATGTTGCACGATCACATCTGTGAAATGGGCATAGCCTTTGGAGGAGGAGGAGCCTTGGCAGCCTATGTGGCACATCACTGACAACCTCAGGAATTCAGTAACTATTCCATTGATATGAGTGGGTTGCAGCTGCTAAGTTTTGAAGGTGATTATTTGGGAAGTGTATATATATTATATCCTGATGAGATGGTCAGATCTTCAATGCCTCTACTCAGCTAGCCAGTTACTTTGCAAAGACTATTTTCAGACTCGGCAAAGAGGAAAAATTTTGTGAACACAAAATATATTGATGACATTTCCAATCCATATAGGTTATAAAACCACAATCTATACAGAAATTCATAAGATCATGTCATACAATATAAGAACACAACATTTGAAACTTGATTTATGTATGCAAAATAATGAATTGAAAGATGATTCCATGATCAAATTTACAAATATTACTCAATTCAACTACATAGCTTGCAGTCTCATAACATAATTGGAAAATCAAAATAGACAATCTTGACTCTCCATGTCCAATATCGAGCCTCATGCATGACTACAAAAGTGCCTAGAATAAGCCATAGAGGAGTTGGTTCCAACATTTCTAGATTGTAGCAACAACTGTGATGCAAGTATATTTGGTGTAGTAGCAACAAAGTTTGCTAGTTTCCTTCATGCCTTAGGGAAGTAAAATATACTCTGAAATTTCTTGTAATGTTTGGTCTTGCCAAAATTTGAGTTTACTTTGTTTTGTTCCCAGTTTTTTTTTTCTTCTAAATAAGTCTAAATTCTATTATATGATACAAAAAATACAGAGGACATCGCAACTTCCAGACCAGAATTGTTGAGTTAGCCAATTCCGATGGGAAAAAGAAAATTTAAAAATACAAAAATGGGGCTGCCCTTAGGGGGGAAACCAGTCCACAAAGAATAATAGGAGCTTCCCCTTAAAGAGAAACCAGCGTTAAACAGTATAACCCAGTAGCCAAATTTGCTGTGCAGAAAGTAAATAGTCATAGAAACTAGAATTGAGCTGGAAAAAGAAAGAAAAGGAGGAACCATGGCGCTAGGTGTTCTGGTCATTTGCATCTTGAATTTGCTGAGGAGGCTGATCTTCCTCTATGTAGCAGCCATAATTGAAGGGGTCGTCCTCTAGCTTGGAAAGCAGTGAATCCTGCTCAGGCGTGGAATCGAGCACCCGTTGCTTCTGCATTTCCCCCAACTACTGAACTGTTGTTGTCACCACTGTCCGAATAATCCTCCATATTTTTTACGAGCAGAGCCACCATCTTCCTGGGCTGTAGAGGGAAATAGGGAGAGAGATTTGATTTCCTCATCCTCTTCCTGGACCCCAAGCCATAAGTTCGAGTTTGGGCTTCAGGAATTCAAAGATAAATATGGGCAGAGAGGTGCTGAGGGTCAAGAACCTCTATCACATCCATGGACAAGGAAAAATCCACCGTGCGCTCTGCAATTGTAGGGATGGGAGGGTGGTCAGGCGAACCTCGGCCTCCGCCTCTGCGACAACGCATACGATGGCGGCGAGGCATGGAAGCGACATAATTCTGAGAATGCAACTGAGTGGGATGAATGGAGAGTGAAGGGCGATCAAAGAGACTGAAGGCAGTGTGGACCGAGTGGGCGGAGGGAGTCTGAAGGGTTGACAGAGGGGAGGAGGCACAACCAAAAGAGATAGAACCGAGAGCCAACCTGACAGAGAAGTGGAGGGAGAAATGTGGAGGAGCATCATCGCCATTGCCCATAAATGGCCAGGGCACTCTGCAACCAAGATGGACCTGAGATAGTTCACGATGGAGGAAATGAATGCAGAATTGAGTGTTAGTTATGGCTCCTTGCTTCTAATCCAACAAGGAGAATTTAATGGCACCCACGCCAGAGCCATGTGCTACTCGTGGCGAGGACAACTGCTTGGCTTGGGGAGGCCGTGTGGCATGCCACCTTCTCTCTACGAGGCACCCGCATTCGGGAATTTTATTCCAGCTTTTTATTTTATAAGATAATATAATATGGTGAGAGATTCGCCAAAAAATTATATATACATATTATATTATTGATAAAAGCATTTTCCTTTTTTCCTATGTATCATGGAGATTTGCCCATTTATTATACATATAAATTTAAGGGGGTTCCTAAAATTTTCCTTGGAACTTCCACAATCTTGGAAATCTAAATTCTATACCATCCCAGGAGAAAGGGTCCTCAAGGGACTGATTCCAGAGAGTGAATCAGGCAAAATCTTGTTTTAGTAACCACACAACTCATTATAGTTGTAGGGTCTAACAAGGTGAATAATCTTTAGTTCATTCGGCCTATTTTGGAAGATTTCCAATCTATGGTACTTTGATTGTTTTCCAGTGGAAGTTTCTAAAAGAAAATGCTAGAACAAACTACCGAATTGAGCTCAGCAACTCAACCATCCATTTTTTTTTAAGCGGAAAAAAAAAACACTTTCTTTTCGTATTATAAAAAGAGAGTACATTCTCGAGAATACATTCTCAGATCTTTTCTTACAGTCAAAATTCAGGCTTCCATGTTTTGTCCCCTTCTTCCATCTTATTTTTTCTTTATACTATCAAATTTGTCTAAGGAAATTACTGAAATGTCTACGTATAATAATTATGCATCAGTGGAGCACAGTACAAAAATTCAAAATGCTACGACAATCAAATAATAAAAAATTCAATGAGGAGTAGCACAGGTGAGATAAGGCCAAAAAGGTGTGTACGAAGAGCAATACTACAAAGAGGAGATTGACCTAGACTTTAGGAGCCATGTGCATAAGATGCGAAATGAAACTTGAATAGATCATAATGAATACCCCTCTTTGAGAGGAGGTACGCCACTTTATTATACTCTCTGTAGATGTGGGTGACATATAAGTTCCTGAATGCTGTATGCTAGTCTCCTAATGCACCCCATCCAGTTGGAGAGGATAGGAGGGTTGAAGGAGGAGTACATTAGGGGAATTTTGAGGTCTAAAATGGGCCTCATAAGAAAAATGCACAACAAAAATAAACTTTATAACAACCAATAGGATTCAAGATGATGATGTCAACCATGGGGGATGATTCACCATTTTTTAAATAAAAGGGTAAAAATATTAAAAATAATAAAATAATAAAACTACTTTTTCAACTCGTATTTTCAACTTATCTCCCAAAATTTTTACTCAAATTTCGAGCGGGAGTACTCGTTGGATGCGAAATTTAATTCCTCATCCAAGGAGTACCCATGTTGCATACTTTCAATGAACTCTACTACACGAAAAATGAGAAATACATAAAAAACGTGATTGTAATCACGTTTTTTTATGTAATCACGTTTTTTTATGTATTTCTCATTTTTCGTGTAGTAGGACCGCCAGTATGCACAACATGAAACACTGGATGAAATCAAAATTTAAAACCAATGAATATGCAACAAAATTAATCATGGGGAGCTAGTGAAAAATATTTTCCATTTTTCCTCTAAAATTTATTGATGTCATCAAATCTTATTTGATTTTTCCACTATTATTTTATAATTTCCTTAGGAGGCCCATTTTAGACCTCAAAATTCCCCTAATGGATCCCTAGCCCAGTCAATGATGCTTTTGGAATCTCCATGATTGTGAAATTGATCCAGTCTTAACCATTTTGCATGCTGAAGAGTTCCCCGTAGTGCAAATATCTCAGCTCTGTTGTCAGTGCCCTGTCCACCCTTCCACCAGAAGTGATAAAGTCTCCCAAGTTTTAGAATAATGAAAGCTCCACAACCACAACTCCTTTGATTTTCCCCATCAAAAAGACCAATTGGATATTTCCCCTTAAGTTACTGCGCCAAATAGAACATATAATATAAAAGAGTAATGCATGAAACTTATTTCCTTTCCAGAGCTAGAAACAAAGGCAGGAACGCAATGTGTGATTTTGTCCTAGAGGTCCTAGATGCATGCAGTCCAATATGCCCACCTATACCTTCTTAGCGTAGGGGAAAGTCAACAAAAGATGGTTGATCTCGTCGGAGTGATTCTAACAGAGGGGGAAAATGCCCAGGCCATGAAATCCCCTGCACCTCAGTTTTTCCTAGGTGAGAACCATGTTGTGCAATGCCAATCAACAAAAACGAATGAGTTTGGATGGGATCACCCATCTCCATGCGGATTGAAACCAAATTTTTTAATCAAAATATTTCTTTTCCAATGGAATCTTGTTGTATATATCTTTAACACTTGCCTTTCCTTTCTTCATGTTACCCTCCCATATCAGTCTATCTTCCCCTACATGAATGGAAATGTCAACTTTGAAAATATGAGTGAGGTATACCTCCCATTTAATAGAACTATGACTGATTAAGCCAAGTTCATCTGCATTAATCAAGGATTGCAGGAGCAGAAAATCAACATTCTGTCTACTAATCTGTATGATATGGCGAATGCCCAAATTGTTCAAGGTGGAAATGAGGTCGATCTGTTTACCCTAAAATCCTTTCATAGCATCCAAGACAATCTCTCCTACTCTTCCATCCCCCACCTCCCATCTCATGAAACCCAACATTAATTGTTTGATTTTTGTCATGCCCCGCTAGATGTAGGAGGAAAATTTGGTCCTTCTAGCCCAATCCTTGAGCCATAAAGATAATGGCTTACCGTGCATGTATTTATCCTTGAGGAGGTGGCCCCAAATGTTGTCTTCAGACACATCCCTTGACAATTTCTAAATAATCAATGCTCTATTAAAAGAATGAGAGTCAAATATGCCCCAACCACCTTCCTCGATTGGCCTGAAAATGCCTTTCCATCTCACCAGGTGGATCTTACCCTTCAATTATCGTCCCATACCTGATGAAATTGGCCATGATGGCATCCAATTTTCAATAAATATCCCTGGGCAACATAAAAATATGCATCTAGAAGAAAAATATGTTCTATAAAACATATTTGATGATTGTCAACATGCCTCTAATGGTTAACCACCTGTGTGACCATCCAATGAATTTCTTATGGAATCTTTAAATTAGCCAACTCCAATCCTTACTACCGTAATTGTTGGGTTTGATAAAAAATCCAACTTAAGTGAATCCTTCATCAAGAGTTACAACTGTAATTCCAAAAAGCAGACAGATTTCCTTGCAACTAGGATCCTTTGTGTCGTTGGAAATCACCAGAGATTTAGAATTGTTCATGTATAACCCTGAAGCCGCACTGAAAGTGTTGATGATATTATGTAAAGCCATCCATTCCTCGATGATGTGCATGCCACTGAATAGCCAGTCAACTACAAATATTAGATGATAAATGTGAATGTTCATGATAATCTTAATACCGAGGAACTTATCTACAGCCCTTTCAGTTCCGATCCTACGGCTGAGACAATCCATGACCAACAAGAAGAGTAGGGGTGATAATGCACAACCTTGCTACAATCCCCTATGTTCCCTGAAGAATTTCGTCGAGTAGCCATTAATGATCATGACAAAGTTAGTTGATTCAGAACATGCCATGATCCAGCCAATATTAGGAAGTGACAAACCGACCTTGTAACACTCTGTTTTATTTTAATGATTGTTTAAAATATTTTTATAAGTAAATTTGAATTTGTTAGCGAAAAGAGATTAACGAATATGGTTATTCGTTAATAAGAAAAACTTGAATTATATTTCATGAATAAAAATTACATTGAGTAAATTGATTAAGTGATTGGTAAAAGAATTCCAAGATTCCAGAGTAAAAGGAAGAGATATTTTTTCTGACAGTTACCTTCCCCAAGAGGATAAAAAGGAAATCCTGAGAAGGGGAAGGGGTTCTGTGAAAGAAAGAAGAAGAGGGTTTTAAAACAGAATGTTGTAAATAAATTAGTTGTCCAGAGCTGGTTATATAGCAATGGAGCTCTATAACCCAAGGGGAGTGTAGATTGTAATGAGGCCCTGAGGTCTAAATTATGGTGAATAACTGCTACCTTGACTCTGGTGCAGAGAACTAGGGGAGTAGAGGAGGTGATCGCCTCTCTCATGGTTGGGCGACACCATCAGTTAAAACAAGAATACAAAGATAAGTATATAAGTTTACTGGTTAAGTTACAAGAGGTGATAGTTAAATGGTATTTAAATTTAGAATATTGGAAAATAATATATATTATCTCTGTCAGTTAGAAATAAGGTTGTTATGTATTCATTTTCGAAAATATGAAGTACTTATGATATGAATAAAATAGCAAGGAAAGGCTATGACAGGCAAAACAAGAAATACAATAAAGTGAATTCTCGTTGTTTGAATATTGTAAGATTAGAACAACTCTAAAACCCTATGAAGACAGGAAATATATAAGGTATAAATAGTGGAAAAGATCAACATATAAACACTTCCAAGGCCATCAAGTACCTCAAACATATATTGTCAAATTTCCATCTATTACTGGTCATATGTATTGAATAAATAAATACCATAAATTACACAGGATTGTATTAGAAAGCAACTGCTAGATAAAAAT
Source organism: Pinus albicaulis (assembly GCA_034641835.2). Lineage (NCBI taxonomy): Eukaryota > Viridiplantae > Streptophyta > Pinopsida > Pinales > Pinaceae > Pinus > Pinus albicaulis. The sequence continues at coordinate 1,489,061,982 of CM076575.1, read as the reverse complement.
TCCACGCATAATGTAGTTTGGTATAACTACTATACATTTCTCATTATTTTAATATAGAGTAAACTAGGCTCAGAGGTTTAGAAACTGATCCCCGTGGAAAACAGGGCAAGTATCAGGGTCCTCTGGCCACTGAATCCACAAGACTGAAAACTATATTACATCAAAAAGGGTATAATCGTATTACAGAGAATAATCATTAATTTTCAGAGAATTACATTAACCCAGAAGCTCAAATGTCGACTGCTATAATCTAAGGCTAATTCAAAATTATACATTAAAGAAAAACGTAGAAAATATAAACAAGTTGCAAACTATTTCCATAAGTGACAGAGCTGAGCAAGGGGTTGGCTAAATAAATTTCAATTAGACATTACCGGAGCAGGGATACTTAAATACAACTGTCCAAAATAGGTATTTCGGGTACACAAATAGTGTCCCGAAGATTAAGTTTAAAATAAAATCTTATATAGTGCCTAATAAAAATAATACACAATATCCTTCATAACTTAATCAAACAGTTATTAAAATGAGTGATGAATTTAACATTTAAATTCTAGATTGCTTGGTTTATGCCCAACCCTTCACACATGATCGACCACATTCAAGGCCAGATTCTAGAGCTTGTGCATACAAAGGGTTCGACCCTCAGTGAAAACCCCAAAGAAACTCATTTTAAACTATAACACAACTAAAGGCAAGTCTCAACTTACTTGGCCACTCATGGAAGTGCCATGCAGGATTCGAGAGGATGCCCCATTCCACCATGACAACAGAACCCAACAACAACTTGTATACAAACAAAGAAAAGCAGATACTGTAAGTAAATTAGATTATTGCGAGAAACCCTTATCAGAATGACTGCATACCAGGGGTCTAATAATATAACAAACAATATCTGAGGTCGTCACTCTCGGCATGCTAGAAGGGTTACACTTTTCAAAGGAACAGAAATCCGAAATGCCGATAGAACCAGAAAACCTCGGCCTCATCAGGGTTAACAAACTGGAAAAAAACCTAGTCAGAACCGCAAGGGATTAAACAACGAAAATTTTAGGGGCTAATATTCGCAAGTGGACTAATTTTCCATGCTTTTCCAAAAAAAAATCGTCAATTTCCATTCTTTTGAAAATTGATTCGCCCAAATTGTATATTATTAAATCATTTTACCCTAAAAATCACAAGAAAATTATATATATAGTAATATAATATAATTATAAACCTAAATATTTTTACGAAAATATCATCAAAATTTTTACAATTTGCATATTGGGGACTAGTAAGATTTGCCAAGGTTTCTAAACTTTAAGATAAACTTCCATCCTTAAAATTTTCCCTGGGATTAAAGGTCCCGCAAATGCATTAATCTAAACCATCTTGTTGTAACCTATATAAGAGAGAGAACACAAACAGTAAACATTTAAGGGAGCATTTCCTCTCTGTTAAAAAGAAAAACTTCGACAACAAAGGTAAATGACATCCTGTAGTCCTAAGCAATTACAATGTTGTGAATTCACTAACAAAAGAAAAGTAGAAATGCGAATTGAAGCTAAACATAGGAGAAAAAAACATTTACCGAAGAACTGAGTAGGATTACCAACGATTTCGTTCCATTGACAAGGGTTGAACACAATAGCTGCTGGAGGAATAGCTCGGAGAGACGAAAACAATTTGCAAAGCAGAACCATGATGGAGATCGCAAACCAAATGAGCTTTGTGCGCAGCGTTAGGGTCGGGTAGTTACCCTAATCCCACTAGCATCAGCGTCCACCGTTAGATCTAGGTTACATCCAGATCGATGATCACACGATTACCAATAAAAACTCAGCGAATGACAACTGTCAAGCATATTCAGCGGGCCTGATCATTGAAATGAATAAACCTTTTAATAATGTTTTAAATCATATTTTTTGAATCCGTTATGTATACGAACTCACGGATTATTTCAACAACGCCATAATGTTATATGCTTAGTTGACCAATGATAAATCATTGAGTCACTGATGAAGTATAAGGTAAGGGTAATTATCAAATAAATTTCCGTAGTAGAACCCATTTATAAGGCAATAATATTGTTAGTACAAGGTACTAATGATTGAGGGTAAATATGCTATGTATGAATTATTAAATGTGTTCATGTCCATGTCCATGTCCTTGTGTGTTGTAGTTAATTTTTATTTATTTATGTATAGTAAATTTTTATGTATGGTAAGTTTAATATAGGTGACAGACCTTATGTAGAATCAATCGAAATAACTCCCAACCAATGCTATCAAAGGTTTTGTGAAGGTTGACCTTTAATAAGCTAGCTTTCCTCTTACCAGTGTTCATTGTGTGGATGCATTCCAACGTAATAGCGATGACATCCTAGATTTTCCTGCTGTCCAAGAACCCCAACTGTTCCAGCTAGATGTGAGCAGATAAAGTCCACCTTATCCTGACTACAATAAGTTTGGAGATGATTTTATAGATAGCGTTACACAGTGAAATAGGCCTATAATCTGATCAATGGACATTAGCGGAAAATTCACAATGGACTCAAGTTGAGAGGCAATATGTTGTTCCTGTGCTTTGTATAAATTGCTGAAATGGCGGAAAGCCTCCTGGTCGATGCTTTTTTATCATGAATATATATGCCTTTGTTACCCATGATGCCTTTGATCGAGTTCCTCTGTTTTATATAGTTAGCATATAAATAAAAATACTTGGTATTTTTGTCGCATGCCGCGAGCCATAATGCACGGCTCTTGAGGCGTCACTCAGATTCCAAGGATAACAAACTATTGTTCTTTTACCAAATTAATTTTTGTGATGATGCAAATTCTATTCCAAGCCAGTTCCCATAAGCCATGTCCAATTAAAGATATAATCAATCGTTGTGTGCTTGAATTGTGACAATTTGGCATCAAACCAAAGGCTACAAATAAAAATATATATAAAGTACACACAAATCTCAAGCAGGGTAAATAATCAATAGGTACCTCTTAAAAATGTTCTTCAAAGAGACAATAGAACCCAGCACTAACAATGATCTGCAAAAGGCACACAATATCCAAATAGCTGAAATTTGCTTCTTCCCAAGTCAGTGTAAGTTCAATTTTCATGTCTAAATATTTAAGCCTGCAGACAACTTGCATAATAATGGAAAAATACCAAAGGAATACCATTTGGAATATGAGAACCAACCTGCACAATGTGGAATAAACTATCATGAGAAAATCAAGCAGACTTCGTAATTTAATAATAGGTAACTTCAAGCAGACCTAAACAATACAAATCAACAAGCATGGCTGACACGGTGATTATAAATAGCAGTAGACTTGGTAATTTGTCCTGCACATCCCCAGGAAAAACATAAATTACATGGAATGAGACTTTTTAGCAACAGACCAATTGAAAATCCTACAACTTCTAGTCAGAATGTTCCACTAGAATAATGCTCATAACAAGCAACAATTTATAATATTCCCTAGGAAAAAAAGAGTAAATTTCTTACAGTGTGCACACTTTCACATATTTGAAGACTGGTAAAGTTACACATAGAAATTGGACAGAAGAACACCCGTGGGAAAGAAAGGAAACACGTTATACAGGAAGGTCACTCATATTGATTCTGTAAAAGCTCTTTCAAAACCAGGAAAGAAGAGAACCAAAGGAGTAGATTATAGATCACTTCTTTACTTCTCAGACATTATTTGTCCTTTACCCAAAGGTAATATAGTAGACCATACCATTGAAGATTGAAATGGAAAATATGGATTATGCAGTTACCAACAAAGAATCAATTCATACAAATTTGACATATATATGCCAAGCATAACTTGTCATAGGATCAATGACATGATATGCTAGCAACCAGACAATTTCAATAGATCAAAAACATATTTATCATACAACAAAGCAGGTTCTTTTTTAAAATGGAAATCTTTTCATCCAAATAAAACTAAGAAGAATGACTTTCAAACAGAGTTTAGCAAAACTATTTGGTTGATCCCATGGCAAAAACAAAAAATTACAATTGTATAGTTGAAAAGGTTATGCTTCCTAGACATGTAGCTGAGAAGTGATTGCTTCAATGTTCAATTAGAAGGTGGTTTAGAGTCTAGACAGGAACAACATCTCAGGACATGGCTTCCAAAATACCAAATAAACCATACCTAATGTAAATATGAAGATCAGTAAGAAGATGGTGGAGGCACACCACTGCCCATATTATAACTTTCAATATTGGTTGATCCATGAAAAGATCCAACCCCATACAAAGATGACTGTAAACTGTCTAAATGATATAAATGAGATATTGGCAAAGATGATGGGTTTCTTCCAACATCATAGGCTGATCGATAGATGCCTTGGCTCTCCCTGTCATATATACCCTGCACAGGTAAATTGTAAGATGGGATGTTGGCCGCTGGAGCAGGAAGATGTAAGTCGGATTAAATGGAATGGACGAAGGAAATGGAAGAGGTAGGTTTAGGGAGCAGTGCAGAATAATTAAGAAGGGAAAAGGCACTGGGAGGTGAAGGTTTACGGAGCAGTGAACCAGCACCAATGCCAGCAACACCACCACCACCACTATTAGGACGAGCCTGTTTAGTCAGAGAGTTAATGGCTTCAGCATATCTTTTCCCCTCTTCATTGGATTTCTCAGTCTGCAAGTTAATGAATTATGCGGATATTTTCCCCTCTTCCTTGGTTTTCTCAGTATGAGACTTAATGGCTTCCACATATATTTTCCCCTCTTTCTTGGCTTTCTCAAACCGAGACTTAATGGCTTCTGAAGATACTTTCCTCTATTTCTTGGCTTTATCTAACTCAGCCACACGTTTTTCAAGATCTTTAGTATACATTTGTGATTCAAGTTTATGCTCTTAAATGCACTTAATTACAGTAGTCAACAATGAAATTCTCTTGAAGCTCCACTATTCTACAATAAGACATGGAAGTCTTCATAGAGTATGTATGAAAGACAAGTTAATATTTTGATAATTTTACACTCTGACAGAGGAACATGCCCCACACACAAGAGTAAACATACCTGTGAACAAAAAAAGTATGTTCCCTTTTTTTCTAATTTCTCTGACTCTTTCTTTTTATACTTCAGATATGCCTTCAACAAAGGCACATGCAGAAATTTTTTCTAAGTCCAAATGCTTAGATAAACTGGATGCCCTCAGTTTTCTTTCCGCTACAAATGTTTTCTACATATGTGATAAACAAGACCAAAAATGTCATCCAGGATCATTGGAAGTTCAAAAGTAATGGAAACAACTTGAATTAACCCCATCTTGGAAAGATGAAAATAATGTAGACCACAAGAGTAAGTTCAACAGACCTTTCTGCTGAAGGCACAGTAAGCATAATAACCATCCATCTAAAGAATGAAATCGTCAACCGACTAGTATTTATTCTTAAAAATAAACACCAAATTATAAAATACCGAGCCCTTGCAAATAAACTTGACGTCACTCTTCACAAGGAGTAAACCCTTGGAAAACCCTACATATGAAGATCCATAAGGCTCTGAAACCCTTAGGACAACTAAGAAAATCACGGGTACTGGGAACCTAATCTTCCGTCGAGAGAACAAAGGAGATTGATAATCCAATCCTTAAATTAGCATTGGACTACTAATCTAATAAAATTACAAGCAGTTTCCTATAAATGCACCTGTTATGGACACAATTACATCAAAATAATTCCTCAAAAAACAAGCTAATACAAAACTACTCATGAGTCCTTCAAGGTTTCCTGCAGAGATAAGTCAAGCCACCCAATGGTTAATTTAGCCTATAGTTATGTAGTAGCTAATTTAAGCTACTTAAAATTTCTGCAACACTTCAATGTCTTACCAAAATCAATTGGGTGATAAAGCTAAATGGTTAATTTAGCCTATAGTTATGTAGTAGCTAATTTAAGCTACTTAAAATTTCTGCAACACTTCAATGTCTTACCAAAATCAATTGGGTGATAAAGCTAAACTAAGCTAGCTCAACATTTTCACCAGCTCTCTAAGTTATTATGGGATGCTTTGCAATGTCTTACCAAAATCAATTGGGTGATAAAACTAAACTAAGCTAGCTCAACATTTTCACCAGCTCTCAAGTTATTATGGGATGCTAATAGGTAAAAAGAACTTTGAAACAAAGATTGAACAACTTATCCTATCTTATTTTACAGTTTAATTAAAATAACATCAGTTTGGTGGAGGGAAGAACATTTGGGCCTCTCAATGTGGTTTGGTTCAAACCAATACCCTTCTTGGGCATCACCACAACTTTACTAATTGACCAAAAAGCTCAATCCAACCTTATAGAGACAAATGTGCTTCCATTCTACATTGTTATCACTGATACTACCACCAAAAGGACATCTATAAAAGAGTATGAAAATACAACATTAGAACGGCCAAACATGAAGTACTAAAATTGTTTTCTACAATGTTGGGTTACTACAAAAGGTAGTAATTTGCAATGCTTTTAAAACCATCCAAACTGGAACCAAAACTAGTCGATTTGACTAGTTCACCCATTGGAGACCCTAAACTGTGTTGTGAACCAAGTCGGCCTATTCAATTGGTTGGTTTAGCAAGTTTGACAAGGGCCAAATGAGCCAATTTGACTGGTTCAAACCTATGTCGAGGGGGAGTGCCAATCCCCCATAAGCACTTCGATCTCAAATCACACTCGCAAGGGGAGAGTTCAGGACGCACCCTTGGAAGCACTCTTCCAGAATTATCCCTTTTAGAAGTGTTTCTTAGGAGTGCACTCCCATGAGGGTCGTGGAACCTCCTTTAGTTATTGCTAGAGAATATCCGAAGTTGGAGCTTCCTATTGATGCAAACATTAAGACCTATATTAAAAGTGTTCGATGGTTTTTCTTCTGGAAGGGTTTCCACTTAAAAATATCTTGTGTATTGTCTTTGATATTGTGTGTTGTTGAATGAAATTCTTGATTTATGTTTTGATCTAATGCTAATGATAATCAATGCTCTATGAAGTTAAAATTAACTAAATGAAGTGAAACATTGATTCACCCCCCTCTCGATATTTCCAACAATTGGTATCACAAGTTCCTTCAGTTGTAGCCTAACAGTTGGAAGATAGGTCTTAGGTGAATCAATATGGGAAATTAAATTAAACATACCATCAAAAGTTCAAAGGAATCAAAGGAATTCTCTAGTATTGCAGTAGTCTAAAAATTTGTTACAACTAATAAAGAGAATCCAGTTGGTCTAGGTCACAAGTTCGATGAAACCAAATACGATATATGGGAATCAAGAATGGAAACTTGTTTGAAAGCTCATGGATATGATGTATGGAACTTTATTCTTTCTAGAGACACATATACCAATGAATCTAGAAGGTACAATACAAAAGCCATGAATTTCAGTTAGTGCTCTGCCAGATTCTGTGAAAGACAAAGTGGATCAATGTTCATCAACCAAAACGATCTGGAAGAAGCTTTACAATCTCTGCTCAAAGAAGAATGCAAGTCAAGATGAAGATGTTGATGATGATTGTGATTCATATGAAGTAGGTGAAGAAGAAGAAGCAATAGTCCACATGGAGGGAGAATTTATTATCACCTTATGTGATCTTGAAAAAGCAAGGAAGCGAAATCAAATACTCGAAGAAGAAGTTGTCCTTCTAAGACTCCAAGTGTAGGGAGGAGAGAAGAATGAAAAAATATTTACAAACAAATTAGAGGAATATGCTCAAAAGTGTGAGACATAAGTTAGTCAAAAGAAAAAGGAACTTGATACCACTCTAGATGAAATAAACCAACTCAAGAAATGGCAGAAGGAACAATTGCAAGATGTCGAAAGGAAAAGAAAATTCATGCCATTAATGAGAAGGATAAATAAATTTATCATTTGAAGATGAAGGCCAAAGAAGTAGGTGAAGCTCCATACAATGAAAGCACAAGCTCCAAGCCCCCGCAATGAAAGGTTGAGGAGAAGCCTAATAACAAAATCCTTCAAAGGCCAGATTAAAGTGAAGGAAAAAATAAGGTTGAAAATGTTTTTGTTCTAAGAAGTAATGCTCAACAAAGGGTTGTACCTCCTCCAAGAAAGAATGTCTTTAGAATATCTTCAGGACAAGGCAGCTCATCGAGGTACCCTAGTATGTTTTATGGTTATTTATTTTCATGTACTAAATTTGGGCATAAGGCCAGGGATTGCAAAGATTATGACAAAAATGATTATCAAGAACATTATCAAAATCCTAAAAGAAATTTTGTGGGATCACACGACAAATATCCAAATGGCTTATTCAGGTTAAACGTTGAATGCTTCAAATTCCATAAATATGGACATATAGCTCGTGATTATAGATACATTATGGTATCTTCAATGAAGGATAAATCTAATATCAGGTACAAGAATACTTGGAGAAGAAATCTAAAGAAAGAAGATAAGGCGAATGAAGAATTCCCTATGGTTATGCTCTCAGGTTTTGTTAAGTCAAAAGGTCATGATGAATCCACCAATGAGATGGAATATGTTGTATAAATTATGGAGTATTTTTGCAACAACTCATGAAATTTTAATCAAAATCACGAGACACAAACCTACTCTACTACTCTTCGGAATTCAATTCACAATTAAAACATCAATCATAAACATTCAATGAGAAATAACAAACATGCACACAATATTTTTCCAGGGGAAATAAATCTACTAAAAAACCCTATGCCTGCTTGCATTAATCTGATGAATAGAGACGTATTTAATTTATTTGCTCAACTGAGCACAATTTACAAGTGAATAACCTATCTCTCTACTCACAGAGAAGCTCTGACCAAAACTTAGTCAATTTTTTCTTCTTCTTGAGACCTTATTTCCTGCGCATTTCCTTAAGAAATTAGGCCCCTATTATTTAGGAATTTATCCAAAATGGATTGCGAAATTCCCAAGGTTGATCACCTGACTGCATGCAACACCGATACACTTAAGACTAGTCTAAAACTGATGTTACACTGCCTTGGAATCTCCACCACAGATGGGGAACTCGAATTCTCTACATGCACTAGTTATTTTGGGTTGATTGTTCAATTAATTGGATGATCGTTGAGTTAGACTGAAGTCTCACTACACAACTGACCTTCCACTAGTAACTCCGATAATTGGAACTAGTTTAACTAAAAGCAACTTGAAATAACTAACCTTGATTGCTACAAATTAGCAATCACACATGCTTAACTTAACTCTAACTCCTCCAACTCGAATTTAGTGAGTAAATTAGGTGACACAATCCATGTCACACAAGTTAACTACATCCAAGTTTTTTGCTAATGTGGAAATTCGATTTTTCTCAATTTACGCCAGGAAAAATCAAATTGAGAATTTCTTGCTGCATTTTTCAATAGATGTCAAGGTTTAGATTAATCCTACAACAAAGCAAGTTCATATATAATTCTAAAAATCCAACTTGGAGACTCCTTATCCTGTGAATGTTGAAGAGGGAGAGTCTACGTAGTAGTGGTTGCAGATTTGAAAATCTATCCTTCAATAGGCTGATTTGGACTGACATATGTGAAGAAGTCTCCAAAGTAGTAATCAATATTGTGGGCATATTAGTCATGCTTGTAGCGAATTTGGAAAGCAAATTTAAGGAAATAATTGTAGAAGGACTCATGGTTCTTGGTAATGTTTTGCAAGTCGTGAGAGACATAACATGTCAAAGGGAGAAAATCCAAAGCAAGAAAGGCATATTGCAGGAAGTTGGATATTTCATAAAGGGGAGTAACCCTTTTCCATTGATGTCAAAGGGAGAGAAAAATCAAGGGAAGAAGATCATAAGCATAGAGACAGGGAGAGAAGTAACCACAATGGGAGTATGAGTGTTGCAATCAATGACATAGGGAGATATTGTTGAATGATTTTTTCATTGATTTGAACATAAAACCTTGAAAACTCTTAATATTCATCTAAGGAAGCATTTATTGGAAGATCGAATGAATAATAAGAGTTGGAAGGATGAAAATATCATGTGGCATGATCATGCTACCTTGATTTTTATGAATATTTTGGATAAGAAGATAATGCAATTTCAAGAAATACCATCATCAATTTATATATCTCGTCATGTCAATTCCGATAATAGGTGGTACATCACATAACTCCTCAAGGTTGAGGAGATATAGTTGTTCAAAATTGAAGCCTTGGAAGTTTTTCAAAGATCCCCAAACTGTGATGTTTGGTTATATGATGGAATTTATACTCAAAATTTTGTTCAAATTTTGTTGTGATTATTAGCCCTCCAAATCAATCTATTCTAGCCCATTTCGAGTTGTAAATGTGGATTTTTTTATTGAATATATTTTCTCCAAAGATTGTCTAAAGTCAACTCCTTAAAAGAAAATTTTATGACTTCAAGTCGACCGAAGTTTTGGCTCCAAAAATATTATTTTAAAATTCAAATTTTAACTTTGGTTAAGGTCGGCTCACTGTTTTTATGGGCATGTCACACCCCTATTGTGCCCCTTCATCCTTTATAAATATGTGGCTTCAATCCTTTCAAACACACAACAATAAAAGCTTATTTTCCCATGCTTATTTCCTTTGAAATTTCATAGGCCTAGGTAGAGCGTGAGATCAAAAGAAGGCCAAAATATGAGGTTCTCTTGGGTTTATTGTTTTTTATATTTTTGCGGTGGCTATTCGTGATAGATCTGAGGGTTTCATTGGGTAGTAAATTTTCTCGAGGCCTAAATTCGGCCTATCCTTGAGCATTTGTTTGTGGACATTCATTGGACATTTTGAGGCACTTCACATTGGTTCTAACTTAATATTCATTGAGGCATAATGCAATCTTTTGTGGCAAATTTCGCTAGTATCTATTAATTTTTAAGGCTAGATTGTTCTATGTTGTAAATAATTGCAATTATAAACTTTTCAACATTTTCACATTACATTCACCCCATAACATCATATCATCATTATCAATTATGTAGAGAGAAAAATAAAATCAACAATACAACAGAAAAATAAAGGAATAGTAGAAGAAAATAAAGCACAATAGAGAACAATAGAAGAAAAGAAAGCACAATACAGACACCAGGATTTAGGTCAGAGACTAGGGAAAAACCCCATAAGGGGGAAAACCCAACCAAATTCTTCTTCTATTAGATATGCATCAATTGTTTAGTTGAGATACAAATTACAATAAGAATTAGATACAACAATCACATCAAGCCTCCTAGTGCCAACCTAAGTCAGTTCACAACTTCGTTTGTGAAATAAACAATCTGACCTCCGATAATCAAACAATTCCATGAGAGTTGTTATCATATTAATGTCTCAAGTAGCATCACCCATGTCACTACAAAGTGTCACCAATATCAATAGTCTTCACTATCAAGGAACATCATCACTGTCAAGTGTCATCATTACTATCATGTATCATAAGAGCAAGGTCCTTGTCATCATAAGAGCATGGTCATTGTCATCATATATCTCACTATCATCATAATAGCATGTTCTCTGTCATCATATATCTCATTGTCATCATAAGGGCATGATATGTGTCATCAAATATCTCATTGTCATCATATATCATAATAGCAAGGTCATTGTTTACTGTCACCCATCAAATTAATTGTTATGCAACAAGGTCACTGCCATACTCAAGCTTACTATCTCAAGGTCACTATTATACATATACATCATTGTCACATATCATACATCAATATCACTCAATCATTGCCATAATAGGTTTTTCAAAATCACTGTCAAGAAGGTTACTTGTTCATTTTAATATATTATTGACTTACTGTCATAAATAGCATCAAGGTTACTGTGTGTTAATAACAATGGTATCTTCTATGCTTATAACAATTACTTCAATGTCCTTTTATTATCCCAATGACAATTCCACTTTAATTTCCAATAGAAATCACATAAACCGTTAATTCACATTGAGAATAACTATAGATATAATATAAGAAATAAATGCAAAAGACAAGTCAAGACAAGATAACATTGAATATTTGGCTAAAGTCAGGGAAAAACACCCAGAGGGTGAAAACCCTTAATCAACTCTTCTTATTATCAAATATCAAATGTTCAACAGAGAGAGAATTTCAAATAGAGTACAATGATGAAATTCAAAGTCAATGTGTGTTGACTTTTGAAAAATATCGAAACTAATGTCCAATTGAAGAGGTCAAATCCGATCATCTTGATGAAGAGTTTCATTTTGAAAATTCAACAATATTAAACTTTCCCTAAATAGACAACAACCAATGGTAAATGCAATATTCAAACATCTCCTCTTTATCTCAGTGAAATTCAAGGATACTTGGCCTTCCTTGGTGGTCAAACAACATAAAAAATAATCAACAAAATGGTTGTCAAACCTAGTTAAATGTTGAAGTCACCCTGCGGTCAAAAAAACCCTTTAAGACTGTGGTCAAACCTAGTCAAACAACTCTTCCTGCGGTCAAAACAACCCTTCAAGATTGTGGTCAAACCTAGTCAAACAACTCTTCCTGCCTCAATTTTTATGCTAAATAATGCGACTTGCTAGGACAAATCATTACCTGGTCAAAATGCAGTAAAATAGCCCCTCAAAAGTCCAAAAGTTAATGTTGGTCAAATTCTCCTTGAAAAATAAAGTCAACGCAGGTCAAAACAACTCCAAGAATTCTCATGTGTGGAAGAACAATTACCTCAGATGTACAAGCCAATTATATGAGGGGAGAGAATGATGTGTGAATGAATGTGGAAAATGAGGTTGAGGTCCTCCTTTATTTATATGTGTTGGAGGGGGTTCAATTTGTCTAATTTGACCCGAAGCCGACCTTGACCAAATGCTCTCTTGTGGGCTTAACATCAAAAACATATTTCTCCTTTCTGAATTGTTATTTTTAGATAACAATGGTATGTTCTATGCTTGCAACAATTACTTCAATGTCCTTTTATTATCCCAATGATAATTTCCACTTATTTTCCAATAGCAATCACATTAACCATTAATTACATTAATAGTAATTGTAGACAGAACATAAACATTAAATGCATAAGACATGCCAAGACAAGAGAATATAAGAATTTGGCTCAAGCCAGGGAAAAAACCAAGATAGGGAAACCATTGATCAATTCTTCTTATTATATATTATCAAATGTTCAACATAGAGAGAGAGTATGATAATGCAAATTCAAAGACAAAATTGACTTCCCAGTTTGATGATCCAATACCACTATCCAAATTCCAAACAAATAGCCTAGTCAACTATGCAATTTCTTCACTCTGTTAACAACAGTCAAACTCCCCTAACCAATGGTTAACAATGATCGATGCAGTAGAAAAACAGTCCCTATTGAGCTTGGTCAAAGTTAGAGTAGCTAGACCTTATTTGGAGGTCAAACAAAAGCATAAACAATCAACTTTGAATGATCAAACCCAATCAAACCAAAGATCAGTTATGTGGGAAAACAATCACTTCAGCCTTGTGGTCAACATAGGTTAACCTGCCCATATTTCCTTGATTTATGTTCCCAAAAACTTGGCTCTCCAAGATTGAGATTTTTGTGGTCAAATGAAGTCAAACAAATGAGGGAAACTCGGTCAAACAAGGTCAAATGGTCCTGCTACATAAATTCAACCCAAACAATCAAACATGCCTCCAAAACACTTGCACATGTGAAGAAGAAACATGTTTCCTGTGATTTGTATGACCCAATCAAATGAGGAGAGAGAAGAATATGTTGCGTGATGAGGATGAATGTGCCAAATGAGGATAAAGGTATCTTCTATTTATATGTGTTGGAGGGGGGTCAATTTTTCCAACTTGACCCCAAGCCAACCTTGACTGAATGCACATGTGTTGGCTTGTCTTCAAAAATGTATTTCTCCTTGTCCAAATTCAGTGATCCTTAGGTCGATTTTTGGTCCTCTCAAAAAGAGGAATTCAATCTAATAATCATCTTCATCAAATGAGTTTCCCAAAGTTGAATTTGTCCCTAGGTGCACATTTCAACATGAATTCAGTGCTTCCAGGGTCTATTTTGGTCCTCTCAAAAAGAGGAATTTTGTCCAATAATCATCTTAGGCCAATGAGCTATCGAAAGTGGAAATTTTCCCTAGTTACACATTTTAACATTGTTCCATATGAAAATTTAAATAAATTTCAATCACAAAGAATACAAATTTGAACCAAGGCGAATAGAATCGACCTATAGGTGATAGAACGAACCACAAAGAGTAACAACGTGAACCATAAAAATAGATCCAAGCCACTATGGATTGTCGAGCTCCTTAGGGTATATGAGATCAATATTCTCAAAGTATTACTGTAAAAGAAACGCCATAGTAGTGCGATGTCACTTGTGTATAGAGCGATGTCTATGAATAGAGAGAGCCACTAAGCGATGTCAATGAACCAAATGTGAGCCTTATAAACCACGTGAGACACAAAATATAAAATGCATGCCACAGGGTATGTAAACGAAACAAATGTGAA